>CM035434.1:74863092-74943092 GCA_020310875.1 Ceratopteris richardii
ATCTTGCATTTGAAAACTTGATTTCTAATATTTTTTTTTTGTAAAAAGGAAGTTCGGCCTTGGCCTATTCTCACAGACTTTAATTAAAATAAAGAAGAAAAGTTACACATGAATGGGACTGGTGCCGATGGGACCCCCCAAATCCCACAATGCAGGGGACAAGTTCGATAAGCTAGAGGGCATTACAAATGAGGCGTACAAATCTATCATCTCCCTCATGTGGGACCCATTTGGGTTTTAGCTTGTTATCAACGAGGAGATAAATACAGTGGTGCCTAAATGGTGGAGATCTCTTATCTCGGGAGATTCTTTTTACCGAGAAGAAACAAGGATTTCTCAATCAACCATTCCTTTGGGGTTTGGCCAAAGTTGACAGCACATCACTCCCTCCAAATCTTCCAAAGAGTCTCACCCCTGATGGCATTCCCTTGCCTTGATGAGTAGCCAACCACCTCACCCAATAGTGCTTGTTGCCAATTGATTTGGTTTGAGAGTCTCAAAACCCATGTCATGTGATGCCAGATGACACGGGACTTGGGGCAATCATAGAAAAGGTGAACAAGGTCTTCGATGCATTGATGGCACCACTTGCACGATGGAGGCACAACACAAATTTTGTTGGCCCTTGCATTGTACCAGATACCCTTATGCAAGATTCCACATGACAACAGACTTCTTGATCTCAATAAGGGGGTGCCAAATAGACATGAACTTAAGTTCCCATCGAAGTTTGGTCCAAGAAAGGCACCACACCTTGTTAAAAGTGTGATGACCATCTAAGTTTTGTTTGAAGCTGGGAATTCTGGATAGTTTCTTACCATTCCTCCATTTGAGGCCCTCTAAGCAAGGAAGATCATGTCCATAGAGAAGGCGGGTAGTTGAGAGGTCTCACGCTAAACACTTGTTTTGAAGAAGATTACATTCCTCCAGGGAAACTCTATGTCTCGGGTCTAAGTCTTCAAACCTGATCCATTGGCCGGTCTCTTGTTTCCAGAGCTGTTTCCATTGTTTGAACTCCTTGTTCCATAGCCGCTTAGCCGTTTGGAGGTTCCAAGACTCCACCTCCCTTATGCCAATGATCGGGAACCAGATAGAGTCATTTTGTCTTATCCTAGCAGCCCACTTCCACTCATCACTGATTTTGATGAATTGTTTGGCTTTGTTCCAACTCTTCCATAAGGAACATACGAGGCTAGATCCTTTAGGGGACACCAGGTGGGGGGAGAACAAAAGCATGAGGATCCCAATGTCCTTCCAACTGGGAAGACCAACTAAGGTAAGGTCTTTCAAATTTCTGAAGATCAATTTAGCCCAAGAGGACTCTCTATTGCTCCAAGCCTTGATAAACCACTTTGTCACCAACTTGTCAGCCAACCGAGTGATATCCAAAGTACCCAAGCCCCCCCCCGAGTCTTTCGAGCTAATACAAGTTTCCCATTTGATTTTGGGAATCCCCCTCCTATTGGGGTCCCTAGTCCATAGGAAGTTTCTACAGATCCTTTCCACTTTGGCCAATTCTTTCTCCTTAGCTCTCCAACACGAGATAAAGTAAATAGTCGTAGAAAGCATAAATGTGTTGACAACCATTGCACACCTTGCCAAGTTAGCTTGCATACCTTTCCAATGATTTAGTTTGCTATCCAGTTTGGATAGCACCAAGTTCCACCGTTGGTCCATCGAGATGTTGAAGCCGACCATCCGAATACCGAGGAGATGGAAGACTTGACCACTAGGGATAACTTGACACCCATTATCAATCAACAGTTGGGGTAGAGGTCCACGGATTGCTCTGAAAGCAGTTTTCACATGGTTGATTTTTGAACTTGACACCACACAAAAGGTGTTGAGGCAACTCCAAAACACGTCAATGCAGTTGGTATCATTAAGAACCAAGGCATTCATGTCATCGGCAAAGACTCTCTCAATTATTTGGCCATGACCAAGAAGTAGGGAAAGTCCCTTGAAATTTCCAACATCCAAGTGATGCTTAAATAGGAGATTGAGGCCATCCGAGGCGATAGCGAAGAGTAGTGGAGCCAATGGGCAACCTTGCCTGATAGATCCTTTTAAACGTATGGGTTCAGAGAGCTTACTGTTGATATTTATTCTCGTTGAAGCATTTCGGAGTAGAGTGGAAACCATCTTCGTGAACTTTTGGCTGCATCCAAGATCTTTCAGTGATTGAAGAATAGAGTCCCATTCCAATATGTTATATGCTTTGTTGAAGTCGATCTTAATGAATACCAGATCTTGTGCAGACTCCTGCGCAAACGCAAGGCCTTCCCAAATATCGGCAATTGCTTCAAGTATAGATCTTTTACGAGTGCTTATCCGTCTTTTTGCCATCGCGCGAGCGTTTGCTACTTCACACACAAAGAATTCGTGAGTTCTCCACCCAACCACGTCCGAGACAAATTTTTTAATAACTCACTTATGAGAATCCACTCATAATCTCTCTCTTTACTATTATATAAAATGTATCTATGTGATGCCATGTGGAAAAACATGCCACCTCATCTTAGAGGTGTTCCCATGCAACACCCATGATATGACATTAGGTTTTACGAGTGCTTATCCGTCTTTTTGCCATTGTGCGAGTGTTTGTTGCTTCACACACAAAGAATTCGTGAGTTCTCCACCCAACCACGTCCGAGACAACTTTTCTAATAACTCACTTATGAGAATCCACTCATAATCTCTATCTTTAGTATTATATAAGCTGCATCTATTCGATGCCATGTGGAAAAACATGCCACCTCATCTTAGAGGTGTTCCCATGCAATGCCCATGATATGACATTTCCTTCCCCTTGAAAACATTTTGGTCCTCGAAAATGTAGATGGAATGTCTGTAATGGAAGAAGAAAGTGCTTGGACTCCCCTGAACCCCATGTACTCTATGTACATGGTCATCTCTATGTGTTGTTTCCCCATATCCTTCCCCTTAAGAAGTCTCATATGAGATCATCTCAAAGGTGGGAAACCTTCTGAGTGGTGCTTACTATCTCCCATGTACACTCCACCTCCAAACTATCACTCCCATAACATACAACATCATCCAAATGACCTAAGTCCATATGATGTAGCATCTATGGAGTAATAATATAAAAAGCAAGTGTAAGGTGCCAAGCTTATAGGCTTGACCATATCATAATGGTGATAATAAACCATATAATCCTATAAAATATAGAGCAAAGTTCCATAACAAGTGACTCCAAACCCATCTAAGACTAAATGATAGATTGCCCTCATAACACTCCATGTCTTCCTAACCTTGAGTGTAATCACAAGTAAAGTTTAATCTAAACTACCTTGTGAACTATGCAAATCCATCATCCACCTCATATATCAGAGTTTCTTGGTAGTAACATGCAATCTCTACATTTCACCAACCAAGAAGTCTCTGGTTTGTCATCCTTTACCATTGGACTAAGTTCCATTGGAAGAGCATCTATTGGCACTAGTGCAAACTCTAAAATTCTCTTCCCTGTAGTTTGCCATATGAATGCAGAAAGCATTCCCTTTGAGATTCAGATAATCCCTAAGTACTCATCCTCCTAACTGATGTTTACTCATCATACTCATGATGTAACATCAACTAAGAGTTTGGTACCCTAATAGGTTAGATATATCTCTATCTCCTATAAACCCTAAAGAGAAGAGTCATACTCAACTCCCAGTCTGTAATAAAGTAAAGTCTATGATCCAAGGGTCTGGCCGGTTCAGATAGATCTGAAATCGCACACCGTTTGGTCATCTGTTTGTGTGGCCAAAGATCTCGAGTCTAGACTTATTGGTGGGTCATTTACTCTTGTAACCAAGTAATCCACTTAGCCCACTGGTTAAGACTCAAGGGTGTGAAGGAAGAGGTCTTGGGTTCAACCCCCATGGGGTACATGGGGAGAGTGTTTTGCCCAAAGAGCTCTAGAACCTTCTAGAAGCATCCACTAGAGTTAACTCTAGCTAATTGGGACACTTGGCACACATGTAGTTACATGGATGACACTTGGATGGTTAGTATCCACCTGCCCATGCAGGCAGTCCCTTGGAGAGAGCTATATATAGAGGCGTTTGGTTGGGAGCAGAGTCATCTCTCAAGCATGTGGTGGTCATAATCCTTGTTCTCTTGCATATTCAAGGGTCTGACCGGTTCAAACAGATCTGAAATCGGACGCCGTTTGGTCATCTGTTTGTGTGGCCAAAGATCTCGAGTCTAGACTTACTGGTAGGTCATTTACTCTTGTAACCAAGTAATCCACTTAGCCTAGTGGTTAAGACTCAAGGGTGTGAAGGAAGAGGTCTTGGGTTCAACCCCCCGTGGGGTACATGGGGAGAGTGTTTTGCCCAAAGAGGTATAGAACCTTCTAGAAGCATCCACTGGAGTTAACCCTGGCTAACTAGGACACTTGGCACACATGTAGTTACATGGCTGACACTTGGATGGTTAGTATCCACCTGCCCATGCAGGAAGTCCCTTGGAGAGAGCTATATATAGAGGCATTTGGTTGAGAGGAGAGTCATCTCTCAAGCATGTGGTGGTCGTAATCCTTGTTCTCTTGCACAGTCTCACTAATGTCAATAACTAGATCATCTCATCTAGTCAAAGAACATCACTGGAAATAAACATGACTAGTCCTCTCTAGAGTCATCACATGAGACTCAATCTAACCACCATGATTAAATGATCTTCATCTTGTCTATGATAGAAGAGTGCCACTTCTGTCTAGACAACTAGAATGAGAAAGTGAAACTCTCTCCATGTCTCTCTCTCTGTATAAGTCCTCTAAGGAAAAGAGCTCTGTTAGTGGAATCTATTCCACTTTCCCTTTCCCTTTGGAAGAGACTCCTTTGAATCCATTTGCTCTACTCATCCATAACTGAGAACACATATATAAGTTCTCCATACTTTTCCCTCCCCAAAATAGTGGAGAATCATACTCCCATGTGAAGGAAAATTACATTGAAAAGTAGAGAAAATGAATTCCTCCTGAAATATAGACTAAGATGTTTCCTAAACACCTCTTCTCTCTAAAGGAAAACATACTCTATTCTTCTCCTATGAACAAATCATGTTTTCCTTTCCTTCTTCCTCTCTCAAAGAGGAAGAAGGAAAGGAAAACACTAAGCTAAAGTGAGACCACTAAGCTAAAGTGAGATCTCTCCTTGATCTCTAATCTAATTCCCACTTTCGTCTTTCCTTAAAAGAGAAACTTATGAATTCATTTGCTTTTTTCTTCCATGACTGATGCATAATCCCTCATTACAGACATTACTATAAAGATGGAGAACAAATCTCCCCTAACTAATGAAGGTACATGTAGTGAAGAACAGAGAAAATAAATTCCTTATAAGGGTCAAAGCCCTCTACTAAAATGGTCAGCAATGATATGAGATGATACCATAAACACATGTGTATCCATACTAAAAAGCTATCTTTGCCAACTGTCCTCTATGCATGGATCTATAGGATCCCATGGAACTAATGGAATTATCCTTCTTGAAAACCTCAAAATGAGTATGTGACATCAATGGTGATAAAATCACCTATCACATTCTCTACTCGAAGAATAAATATTCCCTAAACTATGAAGGATAACTCCTAATCCTAAGGAGATGTCTACTAAGAGATCTTCTTTGATCTAGTGAGACATGACGCCATGAATGATGAGTCCTTTTCTCCCTAGCCATAGAAGAAGAGTGCTCAAAGGGAAGTCATTTCCACCGTCCCATACCAATGAAAACTTCTTCCAATTCATGGTGTCATACCTACACTAAACTGAATATATATTCCATGTAATGGAATATAGGTGGACTCTAATGAATCCTGTATCCTAAAATCATGTCAGTGGACTCAGATGAGATTATTCAAATCTAGCGTGATGTTTTTTTTTAACAAAGGAAGTTCGGCCTTAGCCTACTCTCCCGAATTTGTATAAAAAGGAAAAGAAAAGTACAAGTGAAGGGGACTAGTACCCACGGGACCCCCAAAATCTCATAGAGTAGGGGTAGGTTTTAGTGAGTTTAGATGGCATTACAAAGAAGGTTAATCACCCTCTCATCACCCTCATGCAGTGCCCACTTGGGTTTAAGCTTGTTGTTGATTAGAAGGAGCATGATGGTTCCTGGAGGGGGGGGATTTCTTACAGTTAGCGATTCCTTTTTTCGAGGAACAATGATTTCTCAATTGACCACTCTTTGGGGGAGTCGCCAAAGTTATAAGCACATCTTTCTCGCCACATCTTCCAAAGGACCTCCCCTCTGATGGCGTTCGAGAGAGTCATTGAGCAGGCAATCGCTTCTCCCAGCAAAGCTTGTTTCCAACTGATTCGTTTCTGAAGTCTAATTTTCTTTTCGACAATTTGCCAGAGCCTATTGGAGTTGGGACAAGTAAAGAAGATGTGAATAACATCTTCAATGGACCGGTGGCAGTGCTTGCACCAGAAAGACACCTCAAAACTTTTGCTAACCTTTAGGTTAATCGATGACAAAATCTATCGTGATGTTGTTAATCCCTTTACGGTCGCCATTCAACTTGCTCTGTTGTGCTGGCTCTCTTACCATAATGCGTGCTCCCTATGACGTTTCTTCCTCCGTAGAGATTCCACCACACACACTCGCCACTACTCTCCGCTGCTCTTCACATTCCTTTGCACATGCATTCTCACTCCTGTCTTTCTCATTAGTGTTTGTTTCATTAGTGATTTAGTGCTGATCCGACTTGCTTAGTGTGCACTATGTTCCCTCAATGTCCTACATCATATACATATGAACTTCATGATTCACGTACATGCTCCCATCTGTAAAACATGCATCTTTTTGATGGATCTCTGTTGGAATCAGAGTTCCTCTCTCTCTCTCTTTGTCTCTCTCCGTCTTTATATCTTAGAAATGGCGATTTTACTTGATTTCCGTATTGAAAACTCAGAGTCATTGTCCATTCGCGCAGGTGAGGTGGTTAATTCTTTCACCTCTCTTGGGTGGATGAGAGTTCAGCCCTCATGGTTTGCATTGATTGTACATGTACTCATCTTAGGTGGTGAGAGATGAAATGGTGTTTTTGGAAAACATTTTTTTATTGGCATTCAGGGATTCTCATAGGACATTGTCCACGCTAACAAGGTTCATGCACGTTGTGGCAGTGTTTCCTTGGTTTTGAGGAGTATCTAACCTCAGTGCCAACCTTTCCCAATTACTATCCTTGGCAAGCCTTCGACATCTGTTCATTCCTATTATGGGCTAGGTGGTCTACCCCTCCTTGTGTGAGATTTAAAGAGACCGACGAGCGTATGCTCTTCACTTTGCAATACAACTTCAAACAGTTTAAGCTCAATGAGATGTAGATCTTACGATCCAAATCCCCATACGCGCGCATACACACACACGGATATATATATATATATATATATATATATATATATATATATATATATATATATATATGAATATGAGAAAGAGAGTTTGATTTTATGATCCACACATCCTTACAATCTACATGACTTTACACTTGAATCAATTGAAAGTTTATCGGTAAAATGAAGTGTATATATATATATATATATATATATATATATATATATATATATATATATATATATATATATATATATATGTGTGTGTGTGTGTGTGTGTATGTGTGTGTGTGCGTGCTCTTAGGACACAATCCTACACCTTGACATTATTTGAACATGACATGAAAAGATGGCTTATGTCTTCTTTCACTTTTGAGACATGTCTTACACACAAATGGGTATTACACTTGCTATCCTTCTTACCCCTCCTTGTGTGAGATTTAAGGGGACCGACGGGCGTATGCTCTTCATTTTGCAATACAACTTCAATTAGTTTAAGACACACACACACACACACACACATATATATATATATATATATATATATATATATATATATATATATATATATATATGTGTGTGTGTGTGAAAGAGAGAGAAAGAGAGTTTCATTTTATGATCCACACCTCCTTACAATCTACATGACTTTACGCTTGAATCAATTGAAAGTTTATCGGTAAAATGAAGTGTATATATATATATATATATATATATATATATATATATATATATGTGTGTGTGTGTGTGTGTGTGTGTGTGTGCTCTTACGACACAATCCTGCACCTTGACAGTATTTGAACATGACAAGAGAAGATGGCTTATATCTTCTTTCACTTTTGAGACATGTCTTACACCACAAATGGGTGAACTCCTTCTAATGTCATATCGGAGTCTTATGTTGATATATTTTGGTAGTGATGTGTGTGAACACACTAAGAACTATTGGGGCACTTTTCCCCTCTTTAGGAGGTCTCTTGCCCCTACTTGTATATATACCTATAACCCTAGTAGGTAATTCATCTTTGTCATTTTCTTGGTAATAATTCAATATTCTGTTGTGCTCCAAGCTTCTTCTTGTTGCTTGTGTTGTTTGTGTGCTTCCATAGGCCTTGAGCTCCAACGATTGGTATCATAGCAAGTTGTTGCTTCATCTAGGGCCTTGCCAAAACCCTCTAGCTAGAGTCTCGAATCCATGAAAATTGGTGAGAATACTCATAACAAGAGCTTAAAACTATACTATAGGTTTAGCATAGCTTGAAAGGGTGTTTTTGTTCATGTTTTTGAGATAAATCAATTTTTTCACATCAAGGTTATTTACTCACTAGCCATGTCGGAAAGCAATGATGTATTTTGTATGTTGGTTATCGATGATATGTTGGATGGTACTAATTACCCATTGTGGAATATATGATGCATTATGTATTGGTAGCAAAAAGGTTGTGCAATATTGTGTAAGGTGTTGAAAAACATCCTGTTACACTTGCAAATATAGTTAACAAAGGTGATGTAGATGGAAACGTCCTATTGTTACAGTTGAGTTTTCATGATGCTCGAGATGCATTTGATGTTGTTTTCTATCAAACAAATTGTTGGATGCTCCATTTACTTATGCATTTGAATAAGATTGAGATGAGTATAGAGAAACGTCGATAGTGATTATTGAGTGTGTGGCTCAAAAATGTATTTTGGATGATTTGGTTGTTGGTTAGTCTCTTGTGTCCACCATCTTCATGGATAGTGAGAGCGCATTGGCTTCCTTGTGTTGTTTGTTTGCTTCTACAGACATTGAACTCCAACATCTTCTTCCATGAAGTAGCTTGTTGTGCTTGTTGTCCTAGATTTGGAACTTGGCACATCTCAACCGTAGAAGCCACAATAGAGCATGCCACAATGGACTACAAAACGTGGAAATCATCCTATTGATATGTGTCCATGTTGTGGTCTATCCCGTCACATAATTCTTTTGCTCTCTTAGATTATCCAAATCTATCGTGATGTTTTTTTTTTTTTAATAAAGGAAGTTCGGCCTTAGTCTATTCTCTCAAACTTGTATTAAAAGGAAAAGAAAAGTACAAGTGAAGGGGACTAGTGCCCACGAGACCCCCAAATCCCACAGAGTAGGGATAGGTTTTACAAAGTTTAGATGACATTATAAAGAAGGTTCATCATCCTATCATCACCTTCATGGGGGGCCCACTTGAGTTTAAGCTTGTTGTTGATCAGAAGGAGCACTTGATGGTGCCTGAAGGGGGGGGGTGTCTTACAGTTAGCAATTCTTTTTCCAAGGAAGAACAATGATTTCTCAATCGACCATTCTTTGGGGGATTCGCCAAAGTTATAAGCACATCTTTCTTGCCACATCTTCCAAATGACCTCCCCTCTGATGGCGTTCCAGAGAGTCGTCGAGCAAGCAATCACTTCTCTCAACAGAGCTTGTTTCGAATTGATTTTTTTCTGAAGTATAATTTTCTTTCTGACAATCTGCCAGAGCCTATTGGAGTTGGGACAAGTAAAAAAGATGTGGGTAACATCTTCAATAGACCGGTGGAAGTGCTTGCACTAGAGAGAGACACCTCACAAATTTTGCTAGCTTTTAAATTAATCTATAACAAAATCTATCGTGATGTTGTTAATCTCTTTACGGTCGCCATTCAACTTGCTCTATTGTGCTGGCTCCCTTACCATAATGCGTGCTCCCTATGACGTTTCTTCCTCCGTAGAGATTCCACCACACACACTCGTCACTACTATCCGCTGCTCTTCACATTCATTTGCACATGCATTCTCACTCCTGTCTTTCTCATTAGTGTTTGCTTCATTAGTGATTAGGTGCTGATCCGACTTGCTTAGTGTGCACTATGTTTCCTCAATGTCCTTCATCATATACATATGAACTTCATGATTCATGTACATGCTCCCATCTGTAAAACATGAAAACTCAGAGTCATTGTCATTGTCAATGCCCTTTATGAACGTGGAAATATTTGTCTCTTGTCCATTCGCGCAGGTGAGGTGGTTAATTCTTTCACCTCTCTTGGGTGGATGAAAGTTCAGCCCTCATGGTTTGCATTGATTGTACATGTCCTCATCTTAGTGGTGAGAGAAGAAATGCTGTTTTTTAAAAACTTTTTTTATTGGCATTCAGGGATTCTCATAGGACATTGTCCACGCTAACAAGGTTCATGCACGTTGTGGCAGTGTTTCCTTGGTTTCGAGGCGTATCTAACCTCAGGGCCAACCTTTCCCAAGTACTATCCTTGGCAAGCCTCCGACATCTGTTCATTCCTATTATGGGCTAGGTGGTCTACCCCTCCTTGTGTGAGATTTAAGGGGTCCCACGGGTGTATACTCTTCATTTTGCAATACAACTTCAATAAATTTAAGCTTAAAGATGTAGATCTTACGATCCAAATCCCCGTATATATATATATATATATATATATATATATATATATATATATATATATATATATATATATATATATATATATATATATATATATGAGAGGGGAGAGAAAGAGAGTTTGATTTTATGATCCACACGTCCTTAGAATCTACATGACTTTACGCTTGAATCAACTGAAAGTTTATCGGTAAAATGAAATATATATATATATATATATATATTTGCGTGTGTGTGTTTGTGCGTGCGTGTGTGTGCGCTCTTACGACACAATCCTACACCTTGAAATTATTTGAACACTATGCCGTCCTCTAAAATGCAATCAAAGGAGAGGCTTTATCGAAAATACGGAAGGAAAGATGGAACAAAGAAATTAAAAATGCACTCAAAAAGCTATATTTATAGGAGCCCTTTCATTTTCTAAAGAGAAAAATTAGGAACCATAAAAGAAAGCTCCATTTTAGATTCAAGATGATTTTTGCAAAACTAAAGACAACCAACTTCAAAAAAGATCAACCCCTGAAAAGCATTTGTGGGATTAGGCAGGAATTTTTTGCAACTATGTGTTTTTGCATCTATTTGTGGGATTAGGCAGGTCATACAAAAGATCCAAAAGTTCATGCACACAGACACATTAGCTTGACCAACAATGTGCGTGTGTTGCCCTCCTTTAACCGCATGTTTTGTGGGGAACATATAACATACATACTTGTAGTTAATGCAACAATAGATACCAGGAAAAGTATATAAAACCTGATGTAAATATAAAAGAGGCCAATGAGAAAAATAAAGAAAGCGATTGGGCCCTCATTTGTATAGATTTGAGCTCTAGAAGATCGGAAACTTTTCTTTCGTGCCTCTCCTTCTCTTCACCTCATCCGTCTGATTATATGTTGCCTTAATGCATGCTTACATGTTGCCTTAATGCATGAAAAGGGATGGGGAAATGGGGGAAGGAAGATGAGATATAGACTACGAGGTAGTCGGCCAATTTTATGAGTTTCTTCAATCTCCAATTTATACCCTAACTGGAATATTTTCAAGGAAAATGACACCAAATGTTCGAGTATTTATGAGAGAAGATTGGTAGAAAAGTGACGATTGAGAGAGGTTTTCCAAAGAACTATGTTGAAAGTTTTGACGATATAATTTCTCAAGCTAAAATCCACCTCAGGTATCTATTGGTTATAGTAATAGTTTGGAATTTGATTTAGAAATGCAGAATGATATTTTTCTAGCACGTGGAAGACTTGTATGTAATTGTTTTCATGCTTCTAGTCAACTTTCCATAATCCAATGTTGAAGTTAGGGTCAAAGCCATAACACACACTTGGAAATTCCCAAAGAGCTACCACAATCTAACAAAAGGCATTCATGTCATTGGCAAAGAGTCTCACAATCATTTGGCCATGACCAAGAGGTAGGGAAAGACCCTTGAGATTTCCAGCATCCAAGTGATGCTTAAATAGGTGATTGAAGCCATCTGAGGCAATAGTGAAGAGTAGTGGAGCCAATGTAGCCTTGCCTGATAGATCTTTTTAAACGTATGGGTTCAGAGAGCTTACCATTGATATTTATTCTCGTTGAAGCATTTTCGAGTAGAGTGTAAACCATCTTCGTGAACTTTTGACTGCATCCAAGATCTTTTAGTGATTGAAGAATAAAGTCCCATTCCAATCTGTCATATGCTTTGTCGAAGTCGATCTTAATGAATACCAGATCTTGTGTAGACTCCTCCACAAATGCAAGACCTTCCCAAATATCAACAATTGCTTCAAGTATAGATCGACCTTTGATAAAACCTTTCTGGTCCTCACAAATCCATGACTTTAAATGACAAGAGATTCTGTTGGCGATAACTTTGGCGATTATCTTGTATCCAGTTTGGAGCATGGTAATTGACCGCCAGTTTTCAATTTTGTTCTTATCTCCCCTTTTGTGAATTAACTTGATGACACCATTATTAAGACACTCAAGGAGGACATTGAAGGAGAGAGCCTCTTGCCACACCAGACGCAGCAAGGTATCCACCACGTGCTTAAGGGACTTGAAAAACTCATTGGTGAGTGCATCAGGGCCTGGACTTTTTCCATTGTGGAGAGCATCAATAACCTCCATAATTTCACTCTCTGAAATGTTAGCATCCAGTAGAGAAATCATGTTCGGAGGGATTCTAGGTTGAGAAACCCTTGAGATGGATGCCATGCAGTCACGCTTGTGCAGGGAAAGAGGAGTCGAGACCCCAAGAAGATGGGTGAAGTGCTCCATGATGATAGATCTATTCTCAACTTCCATGCTACATTTGATCCCATTGTTGTCGACCAAGAAGGGGATGGCTTCCCTTACTTGTTTCCTTTTAAGGATGTTACACATCTCTTTCGAAGGTTTGTCAGCCTTCCCCACCCACCAATCTTTGAGAGATTTTTCCTTTGAACCTCTTCCTCGAGTCTTAGTCTTCCCCTAATTTTCAGATTTCCTTGTTGGCATTGCAAGTTACCTTTGTTCACTTCTTCTTCAATACATGAGAGCCTCCGGTACACCGTTTCTCTCCTTTTATTCCGGATATCTCTTATGGCCTTATGAGTCCTGATCAGAATTTTTCTAGTCCTTTCCACCGTGCTTCTCCAGCACTTAGCCGGTTCATTACAGTAGGCAAAGGCCTCCGCCCAAACTGCGGAAATTTCTTGGTGGACAGAGGGGAGGCAAAACTGCGTCTGGCAAGCCTGAAACCAAGGAGCTTTCCAGAGCATGGGAATCAGTTTGAAAGAAAGAGTAATCGGGTAGTGGTTCGAGATAGTCATGTCCATGTGTTGGGAGATCGAAGGAATACCCCACTAAAGGATGGTGTTTTGGTCGATGTAACATCTATCAAGTCTTGCTTTCCTTAGAGAGTCCCCCAACTGAATGTTAGACCAGGAGAACCCCTTCATGTCTTTCACCTCGATCAGGTCGAGATGGAGCTTGATTTTATCCCATATCTCTTTCTCCTCATCGTCAATAATTTTCCCCTTGTTATTCCAATGGTCCTTTGGTAATTCAACCATGTTGAAGTACCCGCAAAGCAAAAAATTGTGTGATAGGGAGTCGAGGGAAGTCCAAGTGTTGATTCTATTTGTCTCACCATTAGGGGAATAAATTGAGACCATAGTGAACTGATTAGGGAACTCGATAGAGGCAGCAATCCAACGATGATTCTGATCTTCACAAGTTGAGGTCAATTTGCTGGACCATGAGTGACTAATACCAATAGCAGCATCCCCTCGCCCCCCTAGGGTGCGAAGTGGAGAGCCAAAGGTGGTTCAAAGAAATGCATTTAAGCCATCTCTGGAGATCGTCTGCGTCGATTTTAATCTCTTGCAAGCAGATAAAGTCGGGGTTGAGGCACTTGTCTTTGAACCATTGACCAAGAATAGCCGCCCTTGAGGGGTCTAACAAACCCTCGACATTTAGCGAAGTGATTTTCATTATTGATGTTTGCCCTCTTTGAGGGGAGGGACTCGATCTTTTTTTTTCTTTTGATCTTCTTTTTTCCTCCCAACTTCTTGATTTAGTATCCTACTCTTGAGGCGGCTCTTCCAAGGCATGTCCAACGGTTGTTTCTCTTTAAGCTTCGACTTTTTCTGTAGTAAGCTTGGCATGCATACCGAAAGAGTAGGGCCAAGAAAGGAGGTTTCATTGTCTTGGTTGTCTTCATTGCTAGTAGTGAAGCCATCCTCTTTACTAGTGGTGTAACCTTCTTGGTTGTCTTCTTTGCTAGTAGAGCATCCAATGGAATTGTCAGACGGGTCTTCTTTGTAAGGGTTATCCCCTGGGAGGTTGACCTCATTAATCTCCTTTTTAATAATTGAATGGTCCCTTTCTCTCCCATAGGTTGACCTTATTAATCTCCTTTTTAATAATTGAATGTAGTCCCTTTCTCTCGCATTGATTGCGAAATCGAGTCATTAAAGCCATTTGCTAAGAAATAAAGATTAGAAAGTTGAATAAAGAAAACATAATTTCTGAACTTAGCTTTTGAGAGTACGATTCTTTTCTCCTTTTTCTGGGGCGACCGGGGAGGGAGGGGGAAGTTCAAATTTACTTTAAAAGAGAGAAAGTACAATAGATTGGAAAGATCCAAATCAAGTGACCGTCTAATTGAAAAGAGACAAAGTACAAAAGAGTTTAAAGGTGATATAAAGCAAGTTAATTAACCGATCTTTCAATTAAAAAGACACATTGGAAAAAGTTAATTAACATGTCATTAGATGATTAGAAGCGAATAAGTAAAAAGAGAGTTAAAATAAGGTAGAAACTTCATGGTTTTTTCGTGCCTTCCCTAAATGTGGTCCCTTTCCCTCCCATTGATTACAAAAAATTGAGTCGTTAAAGTGATTTGATAAGAGACAAAGATTACATAGTTCAATTAAAAAAAGCGTCTGTTCTTAGCTTCACTTTTGAGACAAACATTTCTTTGTTTTCGTGAAAAGTTCAAATTTACTTCAAAAGAGACAAAGCACAATAGAGTAGAGAAGATACAAATCAAGTTATCGTCTAATTAAAAACAGAAAAAGTACGAGAGAGTTAAAACGTGATGTAAAACAAGTTTTTTTTGGGACAACAAAGAAAAGTGATTAAATTAATGAAGAGTGATTAAATTAATGAAGGAAAATACAAAGTGTGCAGCGGCAAACCCACCAACTCAATCTACTTTACATATTGTTCAATTAAAAAGAGACAAGGGAGATACAAAACAAATTAATTTACATATCTTAAAAACGAATAAGTAGAAAAAAGTTAAGAAAAGATACAAACTTCAAGATTTAATTGACATATCTTAAAAACGAATAAGTAGAAAAAAGTTAAGAAAAGATACAAACTTCAAGATTTCTTCTCTGGTCTCGTAGGTGGAGTGGGCTTGACACTTGTCTTTTAACACAGAGCTTCAACATTCAATCTTTGGATTGAACATGTAAGGCTTTGACCAAATTAAATCAGTTGTAACTCATGTAACTTTGTAATTTAACCCTTGCTTTGTAAAATACGAGAGGTTCCACGATTATTATGCCCATTCATTTGTACAATTGTACTTTCAAATTAAAATCGAGAAATAAACATGTGTCGAACCTCCATTAAAAAAAAAGGATTTCTTGTCTCTCTCTTCTTGAAGGCCTCTCTCTTCCAAAAAGCTTTCATCCATAGATGATCTTCAAAATACTTATATCCTTCGACCTCATAAGGATCATCCCTAGCTCTTATTCTACTCTTTTTATGATGGTGAACACTCTCGTTAATATCCTTTTTGCACAAGCAAATTATCACGACTCCTTACAATATCTTCCCATCTCGAGTTGATGTTTTACGATAAGACATGCTCCCCTTCACGTTCATTCTCACACTCACACACTCTTGCCACTACTTCCCCACTTCTATTGACATTCGTTTGCACGTTCACATCTCTATCCTCTACTTCCATCACTCACCTATACCACTCATGCTTTTGTTCTCTCCGACTTCTACCAATGCAGAAAACTTACAGAAAGTCAGTGACTTGATGTTGATCGCTCTCAAATTTACAGACACGTCAGTGACTTGATGCTAATCCGAGTTGCTCATTTGCGAACTATGATTTCTCAATGCCGTTCATTATATGAAGAGTCTGGATGGGCCCTCCATCTCTTTAGGCGAGAGTGAAGGTTCAAATTCTCATCTATAGCAGGACACCTTGAGGACCTAAGGCGAATGTAACCATGTTATATCCGTTTGCAACTATTTGTTTTTGGGCAGTCCTCTTTTGAGTCCCCTTTGGACAGTTGTATCAAGTTGAAACTAGTTGCCTTCGGGTAGTCTTCTCTTGAATCGTCTTTGGACAATCTAATCTGTGGGATACAGGAAGTCTCATGGGTACTATGTCCATTCACTTGTACAAATGCAATTTCAAAGTTAAAGCTCGGGGGAGTAAACTTCGAAGTTAAAGCTTGTAGAGACGCAATTTCAAAGTTAAAACACGAGTAGTAAACTTCAACTGAACCTCCATTAAAAAAAAAAGGAAAGTGTAGAGAGAGAATGGCTTGCCGAATTGAAAACCTGCATCATAGCATGGCAGCAAATGAACTTCATGACTCACATAAATGCACCGACAGGCATGACGGGGCCCTCCTACGTTGAAACTGGCATTTCATGCCACGACTGCTTTTTGCTTTTGCTTTTGCTTTTTTTTTTTTCTCTTCTTCCCTACATATCACACAAATTACGTGATCAAAACAAAGCCTCTCGACCATGAAATATACTGTACTTATTTTTGACGTAACAACAACACGGCGTACTCTTGCATTGAGTGATGCCGCTCTGTTGAAATAAGAGAGTTCCTGCATCTCTCTCTCTCATATTCATACACACGCACAGAACGCTGCAGAAATGTTACCAGTATGTAAGATGAACGTTGGTTGAACGTCCCATTTCATGAACATAATGAACGAGGCAGACGACACAACGTACTATTGTTCCGACCCACACCAAAGAAAAGAAGCTTGGTGGCCTGTTTTGGAGAGCTCTTCGCCCACAAGCGACAGAAATGTCCTATATGTCGTCTTTCTGTTTTAACAGTCCTCTCTCTCTCTCTCTCTTTCTCTCTCTCTCCATTGGATGTCATTGTAGGCTCCTTGGGTGCTTTCCAAGTACAGCTTGCAACGTTAAATTGCTACATATAATGCATTTACGTGAAGCCATGCCCTTTGAAAATACAAGCTATGGCCAAAAGCCGAGCGAGGTAGCCACTTCCACATGACATTTCTCCTTATTCTAGGGAAGGTGACTTTTTTGTGGTTCGCATAGACTAGTCTTACAAAAATCTTCAATTTTCCATTTTCTTGCTTGAAACGTTGTCAGTTCTCACACATATCTTCATGCACCTGAATGAGTCATGTCATGTCTCGGGTTGAAATTTTTGAGCATCAAACACCCACTTTTGATACATCAAACAACGCATTCGTATACTTTGCTAAGAAAATGACGGAATTATGGAGCACGACACATTATTAAATATGCAAAGTTAAGCAACTTGCAAATGCATTAGGCTTGATCATGTGTCAGATAGATGACGTTGACTTGGTTGATCTTAAGGAAGTGGAACCCCTTCATGAGTTCACTCTTGGAGAGGAGAAGAGGAGAAGGGTCTATGTGACCCTTGTCCTATTTATATGGCATACATATATTCTTAAATACTTGAGATTTGCATCAAGAATGTTTGCTGATCGCACTACAACATATGAGCCTCATACCGACCTTTATACCGGCAAAAATACACATGGGGAATCTCGCCATGACATCGAGGCTCCCTTCAACGATGTGTACTTCTCTCTCTCAACCTGTCAATCTTTGTCGTCCATAGCTCTTTCTCAATCTGCCCTCTTTTGGTTGTGGCTTCTTCATGCCATTGCCATCTTCTTGCTATGCGAGCCCCCCCCCTACAAGGTACATACGCTGGTACGAGTGGAGTGATGCTAAGAATAAGCGGACATATGATGCAAGAAGACATTGAATGAACATCCATTGCACTTAAAGATTTTTAGGGGATAGATTATCAGTTATTGTTGGCCTCATCAACGGCCCCTTGTTTTCCTTTCTATCCTACTTTTTTTAGTGGACCTTGAACTCATTCGACGTGATAGAGGATCGGCATGGTAGCATGAAAGAACAACAATTCAAAGCTTTCTATGTGGTGAAAATCTCAATCTACATCATATTAATGTGTAACATAACCCCGTTTCTATGCAAGGATTCATATGGACATCAATCAAACAATGGTCATAGCACCCAGAATATACTTGAAGAATGGTTATTGTAAGTATTATTGTTCCCATGCATCTTTCTTAGCGCAACGATATTGTGAACTTGAATACCTTCTATGCAATGCAATTGAAAGTCCCATATTCTAGCACATTAAGTGCATGTGCACATGGTTGGACAGACAAGAACCTTTTGGATAGAGACTCTTTTCTATGCTCCTAGATCTAGAGCCGTTAGAAAGAAGTTTAGTTACACGCTTCTTGAAAAGTTTTTATGGACATGTATGTATGCATGCTCTTGGTCTTAGAGCATTGTGGAATTTAGTTTTGATGGAAGTTTCTCTTAATGAACGCTTGGATCAGAGCTTCTTCTTGGACAAAGATAGTTTGGAGAGATTTGTGTCATAGCCCATTTTTTAGGTCTTGGTTTTATTGGTATCACTACAACATATGAGGGGCATACCTACGCTATATATACCGACGGTCACGCTCGGCGTCGGTATGGGCGTTGGAAAATGTCACTTAGAGATACCGACGGTCAAATGACTGCCGGTATGATCGTTTTAAACGGATCGCCGGTGTGGCCCGCGACCCTCGGTATATGCGTCGGTATGAGCGTCGGTATATGCGTTAGTATGGGCATCGGTATAAGCGTCGGTAATTTACTGGAATTTATCGACGCGCATATCGATGCCCATATCGACGCGTATACCGAGGCCGAGTTTTAAACATACTGTGAACTCGAGAGCAAAACTTCACATTTTTGCGCGTGTTTGAGTACTGTTGGTCTTCTCTCGAACTTGCGTGCGCGAACCGAATTGCAACCTGCATTGTCTTGTGCACACACACACACACAGATCTCTCTCTCTATACACACACACTCTCTCTCGGCTTAGATCTCACATCTTGGTAAGTGCTGCGCGTACTGTTAGTATTTGTGTTTCTCTATGCTTTAGGTTTTATAATTTCTCTTTTCTTTGATTTTGCAGAAGTTCTTTGGCGTTGATTGTTTGGAATTGGACGATAGGCGACATACATTATGCTTTGACGACAACGATCCAAAAGAGGGACATACTTGTAAGTGATTGTTTTATTCTCTATTGATAGAGAGAGAAGGAGAGAGAGAAAGAGAGGAGAGAGAGAGGAGAGAGAGAGAGAGAGAGAGAGAGAGAGAGAGAGAGAGAGAGAAGGGGAGAGAGAGAGAGAGAGAGAGAGAGAGAGAGGAGAGAGAGAGAGAGAGAGAGAGAGAGAGAGAGAGAGAGAGAGTGAGAGATAAAGAATAATGAAAGAAAAGATCAAGATAGAGATAGGAAAATAGAGCATACATACACACACACATTTACACATTTACACATGCATACATACACACATACATGTACACACATGCATGCTTACATACACACACCTATACAAACATGCATGCTTACATACACACACATATACACACATGCATGCATACACACACATACAAATTTACACACATGCATATATACACACACATGCATACACACACACATACATACACACATATATACACATGCATACATACACATACACACACACATATACGCACATATATACACACACATATATACACACATATACACACATGCATGCATACATACACACACATACATACACACATGCATACATACACACACACATGCATACACACATACATACACACACATATACACATATGTATACACACTTACATACACACATATACACACATATACACACATGCATGCATACATACACACACATACACACACATACACATGCATGCATGCATACACACACATACACATATAAACACATGTACACACATGCATACATATACACACACATGGACACATGCATACATACACACACATATATACACACATGCATACATACACACATATACACACATGCATGTATACATACACACACACATGTACACACATGCATACATACACACACATACGTATATACATACTCATATACTCACACATGCATACATAGACACACATACAGATATACACACATGCATACATTCACACACACACATACATACACACATGCACATATATACACACACATAAGCTAGTGTTTTAATTAAATATATATAATTAAATATATAAATTTTTTATTTTGAAGTTTGCTTTTACATCAAATATATAAAAATAGGATTAGGGTTTTTAGGCTATTTACACATACATACACATACACATAATATATATATATACATGTATATACACATGTATACAGAAATATACATATTTTAGGTTTAGATATTTAAGATTAGGGTTTTAGGGTTTAGGCATACATACTAGAAAACCTACGTTATCATCCGCATGGTCCCCGAGGTGAGCTGATGGACCCAAACGACATTGCACTGGTAACCTCTCATGGACAAAAGAGAGCAAAAAAGGACTTAGACGTACAAGCAAGTACTAATAATATTACACAGAATGAACATATGGAAGAGATGCTTGAAGCATTTTATGAGATGGACGAAGATCATGATGGTGGAGAAGGTGTCGAGAGTTTCATGGACACAACAGAAATTCCATGATCAGAAATCGATGAAGAATATGAAAACATGCGAAGACTAGCTCGTTTACCACTTTAAAATGGAGCAAAGATATTTGTACTACGTGCGTCACTCGTGATGTTGAATCTGCAATCCATTTATGGATTGTCAGATAGTCGTGTCACTGAATTGTTCAGGTAAGTGGAGAACAAATTGGCTTTCATTGTTGTATCACAATAACTTTATTTACTAATATCGTTTCAATTGCTTATTGCAGGCTTCTTAAAGATCAATTTTTGCCAGAGGGCAATGACATGCCTCCAACACGTGGAGATGCGAAAAAACTTTTACAGTCCATTGGAATGGATTATACTAAAATTCATGCTTGTCCAAATGATTGCATTCTCTTTCGGAATGAGTATGAGCATCTCCACGTATGTCCAAAGTGTGGAGCAAATAGATTTAGAGAAGACGTAGGTGAAGCAATCCCCGCAAAGGTTCTTTGCCACTTTCCTATCATTCCACGAATTAAGAACATGTTTAGATGCAAATCTATAGCTGAGTTAATGTCATGGCATACAAAGAGCAGGTCTACAGATGATGTAATGCGAGTGTCTGCTGACTCTGATGCTTGGAAGCACATAGATAGTAAGTGGCTAGAGTTTTCTAGTGAGCCTCGGTCCATACGTCTATGCTTCGCTATGGATGAGTGAATCCATTTGGATTACGCAGTTCTTCATGGAGCACATGGCCTGTATGTTTGGTCAATTATAATATCCCACCATGGTTGGCCACAAAGAAAGGTCATTTATTATTAGCTCTTATTGTACCAGGTAAGTATAAGGTAAAAAACATGGATGTATATCTTGCACCACTTGTGGAAGAACTGCCCATTTTATGGGATGGGATTACTATGCGTGACATGTCTCAACCTATAAGAAGACGAGATGTGTGAGTGCAAGGCATACTTATGTGGACAATGCATGATTGGCGTGGTTATGGTGAATGTTCAGGTTTATCGATTTTGGGTTACCATGCTTGTCCTTTATGCGGACCACAACTCGAAGCACGCTATTCCAAAGCACGCTATTCCGAAGCACGCTAGACTAGAGGACTTTTGAATAAAACACTTGTACGTACTAATTTTTTGTTTTTTTTTGGTTTATTCTCTATATTACTTTTATTATCGCATGCTGATTTCTTGAGTTCTTTTATTACACAACACGATGGGAGACAGTCCTCCAGTCACTCCGCATTCCATGACAGAGGAGCAGTTTTTGGAGTTCATCTCTCAGGTTCCTCCCGCGTATATGGCTGCTGCATCACAGTATTGGATCGCTCGAGGTAGCACTCCTCCCGGCCTCACTCCTGGCGGCCTTACTCCTACCGGCCTCACTCCTACTGGCCTCACTCCCACCGGTGTCACTCCCGCCAGTGTCACTCCTGTCGTAGTCACTCCTACGGGTGGTGCTACTCCCGTAGGAGGTATGTCTCCTAGCTTTGTGACTCCACCACGTGTTGGTGCAAGACAATCAACAATTGAAGGTCTTTAAGTCCGCAGAGACGTCATCAAGAATTTCTTTAAAAAAGGTCACCGGAACAGTACCGGAAACTCACAGTAAAGTCACCGGAATGTTACCGGAATTGATCAATTTTACAGTTTTCAGTTTATGAAGAGTTGGAAGATAAAAGAAGGAAAAAAAGAACAAATTTTGGAGCATGGAAGAAAACCGAAAAAAGGATGTACACATATGTACAGTAGTATAGTCAAAGTTGTAAGCTTGTACAAATTTATCTATAAATACCTGAGAAAGTGTTGGGGCAGATATGAGAGAGGCATAGATATGAGAGGCATATACGAGAGTATGAGAGGCATAGATGATAGAATGAGAGACAATGAGAGAGAATGAGAAGTTAGATGTCATGAGACATATGAAAAGTTAGTTGAGTTTTCCTCTCATCACTCAACTGTAACTTTCTGAGTAATCGAAGAAATATTGCGCCGAAATTTCTGTGTGTTCTTCATCTGTGATAGATGATTTGTGAAATCCTTTTGAGGATATCTAAGTCTATAGTTAATCAATCTATAGCTTAAGTTTCAGAGTTTAATTGTAAATAGAAACCGAGAATTGTCAGTAGGAACATTCATATGTGTTGAGTGTTCAAAGTTTACTGAAACAGGCGCATTTCTAGTGATCAATGTTTTGATCATTTCTTAGTGCATACTTTAAAGTTTTGCATGAGTGAGGGCTTAATCTTTAAGTTAGAAGATAAGCTACTCGTAACCAGAAGCATTTGCTTAAACGGGTTCTATTCAAGGAGAACCAAGTCTTAGAAGCTGCAGGGGTAAAATAGACTATTCAGAATGACAGTTTCAGACATAGGTAACTTGTGAAGGTGATTTCTCAAGTTATACTAAACCTTTTGAAGAACTTTAACTTGAAGGAGGTGTGCAATCTCTAGGTGACACTCCATACAAAGTTTCATAAAAACTTTTCGTGTTTGATAGATTAATTTGAAGAAACTGTGCAGCAGAATTTTGTGTTGTGAAGTTTTTGACTTACTCTTGGTATAGAGGTGCTCTAATCACAAGAGTAGGTTATTCTTTTGGAGATTAACACTCTCCATCAGTGGTATCAGAGCAGGAGACATCAAAATCAAAGGAAGGAGGATCCCGATTGCTGTGGTTACAAAGAATTCAACAATTGAAGAACTAAAAGGTGAAAGCTTGAAGGCAAAACCTGAGGAAGAGATCATACGATATCAAGAAAGACAAACGGAGTCTAATTTGAAGCAAAGGTACATATATTATTCATAAAGGTTGAAGATTTCAATACACAGGAAGACACAAGATGGGAGATTCTCTGCAGATAGAGAAACTGGATAGGGAAAACTATCCTGCGTGGTCAATGAGGATGGAAGCTCATCTTATGAGCAAAGATTTGATAGCTTATATCACAGGAGAAGAAGAAAAGCCACAGTTTAGAGATCCTAGTGTTCCGACTAGGGAAGAGTTAGCAGATTTGAAAAACTGGATGAAGAAAGATGCTCAAGCTAGAAGCATTATCTATATGGCAGTCAATGATTACTTGTTACCTCATATTCGAGGTCTTGAAAGTGCAACTGACATTTGGAATGCTTTGGAGGAGCATTTCCAGAATACTACTAAGTCAAGGAAGGCATCCTTATGGGCAGAGTTTACAACCTTCAAGAAGAAGGCTTCTCAGTCCATTTCAGACTATGTGACAAGGATGAAAGACATTGCAGATGCATTAGGAGCTGTTGATGAAGACATTGAGGAGGATAAATTGGTAAGGCAAATTCTTACAGGCTTAAGAGGTGATGACAAATGGAAGCCGTTTATTTTGTCTACAGAGTTATCACTTGATCATTTCACTCCAAATTTAAATCAGTTGCTAGGTCATATGCTAACATTTGAGAATGATGTTAAAGGAGATGGTGACAAGAGTGCAGGTCATGCAATGTACTCAAAAGATAAAAAGAAGAATAGCAAAGGAAAGCAACAAGCAAATGAAGATGAAGGAACAACTAGCCAAGCCAACTTCCTAAGAGGAAGAGGAGGTGGCAAAGGTAGAGGAAGAGGCAGAAACAACAAAGATGGAGGCAAAGCTTGCTGGATTTGTGGTAAGACAAATCATTTAGCTAATGATTGTTGGCACAATACTCAAAGTAATAATGGATATAGTAAAAGTTACAATGCAAGAGGAAGAGGTGGCAAAAATCAAAGAGGAAATTTCAGAGGCAGAGGTGGTAGGAGTTACTTTGGAAGAAATGCAGGTAGAGGATTACAAAGTCAACAATATAACAATACCTACTACAATTACGCTTCAGAACAGAAGGAGGATTCAACATTGATATTGAATGCTACTTGTGAAAGGCAGAGTGAAGATCAAAGAGTCTTCTACATTGACTCAGGATGTAGCAATCACCTGAGTGGAAACATATCATTGATGACTGATTTGGAGAATAAAGTTTCTAATCATGTTGTTCAAACAGGTGACAACACAAAGCATAAAGTGAAGTCGATTGGATCAGTGAAAGCTAAAGACGGTAGTACCTTATTGGGTAAGGTTCTGTATGTTCCTACAATTCCTAAGAATTTGATAAGTGTAGGACAAATTGTTGAAAAGGGATATGAAGTAAGATTCACTAATGAAGGAGTATACGTGGAAGATCCCAGTCAAGGGTATAAACAGATTGTTTCAGGAAAGAAAGAAGGAAGACTGTTTACACTGAAGATTCAAGGCAACATTGGTCAGGCCATGTTTACATATGCAGGACATAAAAATTTCTGAGTTAGATCTTTGGCACAAGAGGCTTGGACATTTCAATGAAAGAGGTATTAAAGATATGATTAACAATGGTTCAGTGCTTGGATTGCCTAATGTTGCAGGTCAACATATGACATACAAATGTGAGGCATGTCAATTAGGTAAAGCTCATAAGAATTCTTACTCCAAGCATGGTTTTATGTACTCAGAGAAGCTTGAGTTGGTACACACAGATGTGTGGGGACCATCAAAGGATTTCAATATAAATGGGTCAAGATATTATGTGATTTATGTTGATGATGCTACTAGATGGATCACTATCTATGTGATCAAGGATAAGTCAGAAGTATTCAATACATTCAAACATTATCATGCGTATGCAGAAAGAACTACAGGTCATAAACTGAAGAGACTAAGATCAGATGGAGGGGGAGAGTATTTCTCCAACGAATTCAGTGACTACTTATGGAATGCAGGTATAAAAAGGGAAGTTACTTGCAGATATTTTCCTCAACAAAATGGTGTAGCAGAAAGGAGGAATAGGACTCTTGTTGAGTTTGCAAGGTCCATGATGAATGAGAAAAATTGCCCTAATTATTTGTGGGCTGAAGCTGTAAATACAGCTACTTATTTGGTCAATAGGTTACCATGTAAAGCCTTGCAGGGTATGACACCATATGAAGCTTGGTGGGGTAAAAGACCTACCCTAGATCATTGCAGAGTATTTGGATGTGTGGCATATGCATATGTGCCATCACAATTAAGACACAAATTGGAACCTAAAGCTGAAAAATATGTTTTCATTGGTTATGATGACAGACAGATGGGATACAGGTTGTGGAATCCATCCACAAAACATTTTCTGGTTTCGAAAGATGTTACGTTCGATGAGCAAAGTTCTTGGTATGCAGGAACAGTTAATAACAATACAGGTGATGAAGAAGAAGTGAGTCAAAAGAAAGGTAAATCAAAGGTTCAAATAATTGATGAAGAAGAAAATTATGAAGTGCAGGAAGAAGTTGAAGAAAGGTCAAGATTTGATCCTGAGTGTGAAGAACCAGAAACCTCAAGGACTGGAGAACTCAGAAGGTCATTAAGAAATAGATGGCAACCTACAAGGTACAGTTATGATACTTCATTTTTGGCTACGAAAGATTATGCTTACATAATGAAAGCAGATGAAGACCCTTCTACATACGAAGAGGCAAAAGGTAAGGAAAAATGGGAGAAAGCTATGCAAGAAGAACATGATGCATTGGTGGAAAATCAAACATGGGATTTAGTTCCTAAACCAAATAGCCAGAAGATTATTGGATGCAAGTGGGTCTACAAGACCAAAAGATTTGCAGATGGAAGTGTGTCTAGATACAAAGCTAGACTTGTTGTCAAAGGGTTTGCTCAAACATATGGAGTTGATTATGATGAGACTTATAGTCCAGTGGCAAAGATGACAACCATCAGAACACTCATAGCTGTTGCTGCGTGTAAAGGTTGGAAGTTATGTCAGTTAGATGTGAAAAATGCTTTTCTGAATGGTTATATTTCAGATGATGTGTTCATGGAGCAACCTCAAGGGTTCAGAGATAAAAGGTATCCAGATCATGTGTGCAAGCTCAAGAGAGCTTTGTATGGCTTGAAGCAGGCCCCAAGAGCGTGGAATTATAGACTTGTAAAGTTCTTGAAAGAACTTGGTTTTCAGGTGTCTAAAGCAGATAGTAGTCTGCTTATAAAAGCAAGTGATAATGGTTTCATATACATGTGCATATATGTTGATGATATAATCCTTACAGGAACAGATGAGTCAGGTATACAAAGACTCAAGAAGCAAATGGAAAAGGAGTTCAAGATAAGTGACTTGGGAGACTTGTCATATTTCTTGGGTATGGAGATCACATATACTCAGCATGGAGTATTCGTGACCCAAGAAAGATATTTGAAGAACTTGTTAATCAAGTTTAAAATGAATGATTGCCAGATAGCACCTACTCCAATGGAGGTGAATCACAAATTGAGTAAGTTTGGAGGTGAAGAATTCAAGGATGTGAGACAATATCAGAGTTTGGTTGGTAGTCTTATCTATGCTACTTTAACCAGACCTGATTTATCATATGCAGTAGGAGTATTGTCTCAATTCATGCACTGTCCAAGGAAAGAACATTGGATTGCAGGACAAAGGGTGTTGAGATACATTAAAGGTACACTCAAAGAAGGTTTGTATTATGGTTTTACATCAGATACAAATATCAAAATATACAGTGATGCAGATTGGGCAGGTAATCCAGATGACAGAAGGTCAACCTATGGATACATGTGTTATGTGGGAGATAAGCTAATCTCATGGTGTTCCAAGAAGCAACATACAGTTGCTTTGTCTTCTACCGAAGCTGAGTACAAAGGCATGGTTGAAGCCGCAAAGGAAGTGATTTGGCTAAAGACTTTAATGAAGAATTTTGACACTATACAGAGGACACCAATTATATTTGGAGATAATATGAGTTCATTATATTTAGCTGCTAATCCTGTTTTTCATGCCAGGACTAAACACATTGAGATTCAGTATCACTTTCTAAGAGAGAAGGTGATGGATAAAGAGATTGAAGTAATCCATACTTCAACGAAAGATCAGATAGCTGATATGCTTACAAAAAGTTTGGATGGACCTAAGTTACAAAGGTTTAAAGATATGGCAGGAATAAAGAAGACAGAGAAAACCTCAATTGATGATTGAGGGGGAGCTGTTGGTGCAAGACAATCAACAATTGAAGGTCTTTAAGTCCGCAGAGACGTCATCAAAAATTTCTTTAAAAAAGGTCACCGGAAGGTCACCGGAACAGTACCGGAACAGTACCGGAAACTCACAGTAAAGTCACCGGAATGTTACCGGAATTGATCAATTTTACAGTTTTCAGTTTATGAAGAGTTGGAAGATAAAAGAAGGAAAAAAAGAACAAATTTTGGAGCATGGAAGAAAACCGAAAAAAGGATGTACACATATGTACAGTAGTATAGTCAAAGTTGTAAGCTTGTACAAATTTATCTATAAATACCTGAGAAAGTGTTGGGGCAGATATGAGAGAGGCATAGATATGAGAGGCATATACGAGAGTATGAGAGGCATAGATGATAGAATGAGAGACAATGAGAGAGAATGAGAAGTTAGATGTCATGAGACATATGAAAAGTTAGTTGAGTTTTCCTCTCATCACTCAACTGTAACTTTCTGAGTAATCGAAGAAATATTGCGCCGAAATTTCTGTGTGTTCTTCATCTGTGATAGATGATTTGTGAAATCCTTTTGAGGATATCTAAGTCTATAGTTAATCAATCTATAGCTTAAGTTTCAGAGTTTAATTGTAAATAGAAACCGAGAATTGTCAGTAGGAACATTCATATGTGTTGAGTGTTCAAAGTTTACTGAAACAGGCGCATTTCTAGTGATCAATGTTTTGATCATTTCTTAGTGCATACTTTAAAGTTTTGCATGAGTGAGGGCTTAATCTTTAAGTTAGAAGATAAGCTACTCGTAACCAGAAGCATTTGCTTAAACGGGTTCTATTCAAGGAGAACCAAATCTTAGAAGCTGCAGGGGTAAAATAGACTGTTCAGAATGATAGTTTCAGACATAGGTAACTTGTGAAGGTGATTTCTCAAGTTATACTAAACCTTTTGAAGAACTTTAACTTGAAGGAGGTGTGCGATCTCTAGGCGACACTCCATACAAAGTTTCATAAAAACTTTTCGTGTTTGATAGATTAATTTGAAGAAACTGTGCAGCAGAATTTTGTGTTGTGAAGTTTTTGACTTACTCTTGGTATAGAGGTGCTCTAATCACAAGAGTAGGTTATTCTTTTGGAGATTAACACTCTCCATCACCACGACCATCTTTTCAGCCATCTCCTACTGGGTCTACTAGTAGACATGTGCGTTTGACACCTCAGTGCGATACAGGTTCTGGCCCGTCTCATAGATCGAGGTCATGCTCTGGAGCAGGAGGTTCTAGGAGTGGATCTATAGGTAGGTCTGGAGGAGGAGGAGGCGGCTGTTGTGGAGGCAGTACGACGGACGTTGTGTCGCCCACTTCTACTCCTAGGACGAGTATCTCAGATGTAGGTACCCCACACAGTACACCACGTACACCTTGGGGTGCTCATGACCATGATGACTCCAAGGTGTATAGTATCCGAGATGGAGCTCCGGTGATGGATGCGGCTAGAAAAGCAATGTGTGCACGCATACAACAGCTTTGCACCATCCAGTTTGGACACTCTATCATGCTAAAATGGAGTGAACAGGATAAAGATCAGAAGAATTATATCACACAGACGATTTATCAGGAGTTCCAACCAGCCGATGGACAGTCTCTTGTCAGTTCAGAGTGGATTCTCCACACTGCACATGAGGTTATGTCCCATCGACGATCCGAGGCTCGTGATGCTTTCAGAGCAGGCTTACCAAAGCCTGTATGGTTAGATGCTGAGGAGTGGGATGTGATTCGTGACGAGCAGCAGCAGACTCCTGATCGATATCGCCAGCAGCAAGATGCCGCAGCCACACGTTTAGATACGATTGGGCCATCACATTTGGGCAGCGGTGGATATGACATGATGCGTCATGAGTTTGTAAGTACCATTTCATTTATTGAATTTATTTGTGTTAAATTTCTCATGTATGTTCCTCTAATCTTTTGTATATTTGTTTCAGGAGCTGGCAATGGGTCGTCCTCCAACACGAACGGAGGAGTCTTACGGATATCATCATGGGTTGATTGCAGTATTGGAGGACTTGGAGGTACACGGTGCGGTCATTTTATGGGAGCATTTGCGATGAGGTAGTTAATTTATAAACTTGGTTTTTACTTGTTGTTTGTAATTTTCATGTGAATTTATCTCATTCCATTAATGTTCTTTGTTGCAGGACTGTTGATATGGAACGTTCTTTGCATGTGTATGGCAGTGGAACACCAAAATTTTGTATTTGATTTTCATATGGCATTGCATTGCTTTGCCACATTTTGTAAAAGCATCATATATGACAGTGGTTTGCCACACTCTTGTACATGCTTCATTATTGAAATATATAACTTCTTTTGTACATGGTTCATGGTTCATTTTGATTATCTCTTTTGTGTCCAATAATACTTTGTTTCATGAAATCATATTTCGGTTGATATTAGAGTACACGTCACATGTACTCGGTTTTTTTTGGGCAGAGTGTATTGTCTTTTGTTAAGCAACATCATGGTAATGTTGCTGTAGCAAAAGACCACACACTCTGCCCAAAAAAAAAATTGTAGGTATGGTCGTCGGTATACGCAACGGTACTCCCAGTAATGTCATCGGAATAAGCATCGGTACACCCAGCAGGTGATGGTATACGCGACGGAACACCCAGCAGCGGCCTCGGTATGGGCGTCAGTATTACCAACGCATATACCGGTGCCTATACCGATGCTTATACCGACGCTTATACCGATGCTTTGGTACCGATGCCATACGGACCTTTACACTAATGTTGCGGCAAATAAAGCCGCGTTCATTTTCCTCGGTAAAAACCTCGGTATACCATCGATCTGTTGTAGTGTATGCCACCTTTTTTCTATCATAGTTGATCAGCGTGTGTATCCTAGCATTGTCATTATGTTTAGCTTAGACCACATGGTCTTGGATCTAATTTTTTTGTTCAACTATGTTTAACCTCGATTGTGTTTGTGTATCTTATTTTGTTGTAGATGCATGATCCAATTGGAACCTCATTTACACACCATCTTTTTCATCTTGCTTGGTTTTAAGTTTAGCCATGATCGTTGATTGTGTTGTTGCGTTCCCATTGGCATTGACATTCATGGATGTGATGTCTACTCATGGTTTTTCGGTTCTAGAATGTGTTCCCAACTTGTTTAAATAAGTGATTATGGTGACATATTTTAATTCAATTTTTATATTGGAAATTTTGGTTTTTTACAATCTATTATAGAGGGTATCTTGCTACATTTTCATAAGAATCTTTGCACCTCTCTTGGCCATTTTTGAGAATTTCGTGAGTTCTTATATGCTCTAGGTTTTCCATCACATGTTCTACATACATATGAAATAATTGGTTGCTAGTTTCCTCTCTTATCAAATAGTTGTGATGTTGTCTCCGCACATGAATATGCACTTGTGATCCTATTGTGATATGGTATCAACTTGCAGCCAACTTAACTAATCTCTTGGTTCTTTGTGCGCCTTTTTGATTGCCCTCATGAAGTCTTCTCAGTTTGACGCCGTTTACTTTTTGATGTGGGAAGCTTGGATGTGGGGGCAATTAGGTTGCAACAAGGCTACACATGTAAATGCATAGTGCTGAATAGAAGCATTGTGAAATGTCCAATCATGAGTGGATGGATATGAATGCCTTGGATATTGGATAGGTCCACAAATTGATTTTAAATGTTGGATTTCGTTTATGAATTTGTGATGTATGAAGAGACATGCCATTCACTATGGTAAAGACTTCATGAGCACCTAGACCCTAATGTTTATGTGTTAGGTGTGGATGCTTGTATAAACCCCTAAACCCTAATTTTTATGTGTTGATGTATATAGATGCATCATTTTCATGTGTTGAAGTATATATTATGCTTCTTTAAAACTTTAAACCCTAATTTTTTATGTGTTTAAGTGTGTTTACTTGTATAAATCCCTAAGCCCTATTTGTCAATGTATTTAGGTATGTATGATTGTATAGATTCATAAACCCTAATATTTTAATTTTTTATGTATGCATGATTGTGAAACTTCATAAACCCTAACTCTATATGTGTTTAGGTATATATGTTTGTTTGAACTCCAAAAACCTAATTTTTTATATGTTTAGGTATGCATACTTGCATAAATCTCTAAACCCAAACTCTTTATTTGTTTAAGTATATCTCCTTGTTCAAACCCTTTCACCTTAATTTCTTTATGTGTTTAGGTATGCATGGTTATATAAATTCCTAAACCCTAATTCTTTATGTGTTTAGCTATATATGTCTATTTACAACCAAAAACCCTATTTGTTAATGTGTTTATCTATGTTTACTTGTAAAAATCCCTAAACCCTACTTTTTTATGTGTTTAGGTATGCATGATTCTATAAGTCCCTAATTTCTAATTTTTAGGTGTTAAGGTATGCATGCTTGGATGAACCCCTAAACCCTAACCCTTTATGTGTTTGGCTATATATCTTTCTTTAAACCCCAAAACCCTAAGTCTTTTATGTGTTTACGTATGTATATTTGTATAAATCCCTAATTCCCTATTTTTTGTGTCTTTAGATATGTATGATTGCATAAATCCCTAAAGCCTTTTTTTTAAGGTGTGTGCATGCTTTTATAAATCCCTAAATCCTAAGTTTTTATGTTTCTAAGTATATTTAATGGACGACCTTTCCTTTTCTCTATCTTTTTTTTTGGGTGGATCAACTCAATTACGCTTTCATTTCTTGAGTGTTGCCTAGGTGACGAGAGGATCGAATATAAATATTCTTCTTCCAATTTCTCTAGAAGACTCTTGCACTAGGTTAAATTATTTGTTATTTGGTAATTTGATTATTTGTGAATAATTATAGAATTCAACGGGAGTCCCTTATTATTTGACCAAATTATTGGGTTGCCACATCAATGCATTCGGATAGGAGTGAATAGTTTTTGCATAGTAATTCGGCGATTTTTTTATCAAAAAAATTATCCATCCAAAAGATTTTGGTTGAAAGTATCTTGATGGAATGAGAGTGGTCCGAATAATTTTTAATAAAACAATGCCCAAGCACTATACTTCGTCATATTTACTTTTTTTTTTTGTGAACTTGGAGTTTCATACAAAGAACAAGGTATAAACTCTTATTAAAAATTTTTAGTATTTTAGAATTAAAAAAATAAAGAAAAATACTTACCTATTTGTTTGAAATTGTGAGTTAAAAACAATTGTGATTGTTTGACTCAAAATTGATTCTTACTTCACAATAGTATGTGTACGTGCGTGTATAATATTGAGTGAAAATCTATTATGATTGTTTGAATCAACATTGATTCTTACTTCACAATAGTATGTGGATGTGTATGTGCATGTATGATTGTGAGTGAAAATCTATTGTAATTGTTTGAATCAACATTGATTCTTACTTCACAATAATATGTGTATGCATATGTGAGTGTATGATTGTGAGTCAAAATCTATTGTGATTGTTTGACTCAACCTTGATTCTTACTTCATAATAGTATTTTTATGTGTATGTGTGTGTATGATTGTGAATTAAAATCTATTGTGATGTGTTGTAAAATGTTTTATCTTCTTTTTTATAATTCAAGGGTCGACAAGTTGCTAATAAGTCAAGCAGAGATTTCTAGGTCTCTATATATCTTTATCTTGTAGATTTATTAACACCTTCTCTCAAATCCCTTGAATTGTAAAGGGATCCAAGAAATTTTCCATCAAATTGAGCAAAACATTTTATGTGACATCATCATCATGATAGTATGTGTATGTGTATGTGCATGTATGGTTGTGGTTTAAAATCTATTGAAATGTCTCACTCGACATTGACTATTTACTTCACAATAGTATGTGTATGTGTATGTTTGTCTATGATTATGAATTAAAATATGTTGTGATTGTCTGACTCGATATTGATTCTTTCTTCGCATTAGTATGTGCAAGCATATATGTGTGTATGGTTGTGAACTAAAATCTATTGTGATTTTCTGACTCAAGATTGATTCGTACTTCACAATAGTATGTATAAGTATATGTGCACGTATGATTATGAGTTAAAATCTATTTTGATTGTCTAATCAAGATTAATTCTTACTTCATAATAATATGTTCATGTGTATTTTTGGGTGAAAATTAAAACTAAATTTTTGAATGTTGACTTACATGAAGAAGTGTATGTTTTCTAGTCCCATGGTTTTGTGCAGAAAGGGCGTGAAAACAGTGTGCAAGTTGAAAAAGGCATTTCATGGTTTAAAGCAAGCACCACATGCTTGGTATGAGAAGATACATGCCTACTTGATTGCACATGGTTTTGAAAAGAGTCCAAGTGAGAGCACCTTATAAGTTAAGGGTGCAAATCATGTGCTTTTGATTGTTGTTGTGTATGTTGAAACATGCTACTTATTGGTCCTAATGAGAGGCATATTACTGAATTTAAGACTGATTTGCATGCCTATTTTGAGATGTTAGATTTAGGGCATTTGTATCATTATTTGGGCATTCATTTTATGCAACTTTATGGTTGAATAGCTTTGTGTCAAAAAAAATATTTTGACACATTACTGCAGCATTTTGGCCTTGAATATTGTAAACCTATTGCCACTCCTATGGAAATAGGTTTATGGTTGGGTCTTCATGATAATGGAGATGCATTTGATATTGTGCTCTATCACGAGGCTATTGGATGCTTGATTTACTTACACATAACTCGGCTTGATATTCAGTTTGTAATCTCACAGATGAGAAGGTTTATGCATTTCCCATGTGTCAAGCATTGGCAAGTGATCAAGAGCATATTTCGCTACTTAAGTGGTACCCGACTACTTGGATTGTTTTACCTCAAGGGGGAATCACTACCACCAGATTTACATGCTTTTTCTAGCTCAAAATGGGAATCATTATCACCAGATTTACATGCTATGACACTCATGTGTCCACTAGTTGTCTTTGCTTCATGCTTGGTAACTCATGCATATCTTGGTTGAGAAAGAAGCAGCTTATTGTGGAAACTTCTAGTTGTGAGGATGAGTATAGGGAAAATTTCACAACAACTATTGAGTGTGTGTGGCTCACATGACTTTGGCTATTTTGGGTGCTTGTCAGTCTTCTTCCACCACCATCTTCACTGACAATGAGAGTGCATTGGCATTTGCGAGGAGCCCTATGTTTCATGCTTGCACAAAGCACATCGATTTGCATTATCATTATGTCAGGGAGAGGTTCTCTATTGGAGAGATCAGTTTGGCATATTGACCCACGTAGGATAACATTGTAGATCTTTTCACAAAGGCTCTGCCTCAAGAGAAGTTTGAAGCTTTCTGCAAATCTTTGGGCTTACTTGCTTTTGTGGATTAATCTCTTTCCACATGTGTTGGCACTTCCTTATACATGATTGCAGGATCCTTGTTCATCACATCACTCCCAAGAATATTTTTTGATATATTTTGGTATTGATGTATGCAAACACACTTAGGACTGTCGGGGCAATTTTTTCCCTCTTAGGAGTTCCCCCCTCAACTTGTATATACATCTATAGCCCTAACGTTTTAGTTAGCTTTGTACATTCACTTGGTAATACATTCATTATTGTGTGTTGTCCTCCAAGTTTTTTCTTCTTCCTTGTGTTGTTCACGTTCTTCCACAGACCTCAAAGTCCAACAAAAGGATGCTAACCCAAATAGTTATATATGGGTACATTTTGCAACTTATGCAAACAAACCTAAATCATAAGGTATCACATCAAAAATATTTAAAAGCATGAGTAGTTAACACTACTTTTCCAAAGTAGTGAAAGTGTATAGCAAGAACAAATAGATGTATCAATGATAAAAAATCATGTTCATGATATTTCTACTCGAGTATCACAAATTGTTTTCAAGAATAATCAGGATATGTATACTCTATTTTGTACAAATATGTCAACAAAGAGTGGACTAGGTGAATCTAGCAAAAAAGGTGGATCTAATAAAATGCGACCTAGTATTGTTTGTAATAAATCACAAAACACAATATATGTAGCTTTCAAAAAGAAATATTGTCTTGAGCTTCATCTTAAATGGACTCAAAAATTTTTAGCATTCCTTTCAATGTTATTCATGATCATATTTTCAGAGATGCTTTGATGTCAACTGCATAGAAATCATTCACCATGCCATATTACATAGAATATGTAGATAAAGTGAAGAACAATACTGAAGCTAATTTAAAACAAACAGTATGTGCTCAATTATGTACCCATGTATGGATGCACAATAGCACTAGATGGATGGAATAGTTGTCAGAAGAAGCCATGGATTATTGTCATGGTTAAATGTCCAAAGGGAAGCATGTTTTTGGAAGCAGTTGATACTTCTCTTAAGCAAACAAATTCAACTTTCCTTGTGATGATATATTAGCATGCTATATCTAGTGTGTGTGGTCCAAAAAAGTCACTACAATAATTACATATAATGCATCTAATTTTTGAAGTGTTGGAATTGCAATACAAAACAAGTATGAAGGCATTACTTGGGTTCCATGTGCATCTCATACACTAAACCTATTATTGAAAGATATATATATTTATTATATGCAAGTCATGTGGTCAAACTTAATGGAGAGAATAAATTTTCTTATTCCATATTTCGTTCAAATCTCACAATAAAGCATTTCATATCTTTTGTGCTACATGATTTTCAACATCTCATATTGTGCTCAATGGATTATTGGAATCAAGTCAGCACTTGTAGAAATGATTGCAGATTGAAGATGGGAGCTATGGCTAGAGAAGTGTCCTTCTTATCAAGTTCTAGCTTTGAAGCTTATGCCTGTGATACAGTCACAAAATTTTTGGCATAATCTTTGAAAAATTATCGATATCCCTAAAGCTTTTATGGAATTTTTACAAATTATTGATACCAATAAGTTTGTGATAGGAAACACTTATTGGATTATGTAAAAAACTATTAAAAAATGAAAGGCTTTAATCATTTTCCATCAAGAGCAAAAACACAGATTGTATCATTAGCAGAGAAGTGATAGACACAAATGCATACTCATTTACATGGAACAATGTTTGACTTGGATCCAACATTTCAAATCAATGGTGAAGCATCAAACAAAGAAGTCATGGAAAATTTCAAAGCCACATGTCAATTATTACTTCCAGGCACATCTAATCAAGATACATGTTGATATATTTAGGTAATGATGTGTGTGAATACACTAGGACCGTTGGGGTACTTTTTCCCTCTTTAGGAGGTGTTTTCCCCCGGCTTGTATATATGCCTATAACCCTAATAGATCACTTATCTTTGTACATTCTAGTGGTAATACATTCAGTATTGTGTGTTGTGCTTCAAGATTCTTCTTCTTCCTTGTGTTGTTCGCATGCTTTCGTAGACCTCAAACTCCAACAATTGGTATCAGAGCAGGTCACCGCTTCATCAAGGGCATCATCGACACCCCTTCGGTCATAGTCTTAGAATCGCACAAAAATTGGTGAGCATACTAAGGGTGATTAGGAGATCAAAATTGCTACACTTTGTGGTGTCGAAATCATGATCTGAGCTCATTTCAGCCTCTGAATGCACTATCACAATGTTTATGTAGGCAATTTCATATTTTTGTGCCAAAGATGTATACAGGTTTTGGTTTTCCACTATAAGAATCTTCAAGTTTGCTACAAGTTTAACAGAACTCGACATGGTAGTTTTGTTCAACTTTTTGAGATACAATGATTTTTCTGCATCAGGGTATTTTAGTCAATGGCCATGGCTAAAAGTAGTGATGTATTTTGTATGTTGGTTGTTCAGGATAAGTTGGGCTGTACCAATTACCCATTATAGGCTTATATGATGTATCATGTATTGGTTGCAGAAGGACTGTGGAATATTGTGCAGAGTGTTAGAGAAACGTCCTATTACACTTGCAAACATAGTTGTTGAAGGTGATGCAGATGGTATTGAAGATGGCCATATTCTTCATGCCCCAATTCATGTTGCGGCTTCTACTGTGTTGGTATAAATTGCAAGCCTACACATTTGGCTCAAAGGATGCATTGAAGTCTACACATACATGAAGAAGCATAGGAACATATGCTAGTGGTTAATTACCACTTTACCTCATTGTAAAAGTCAAATTGACTTGGAATCTTTTGTAATCACCTACCAAAATGAGTCGTGGAAAAGTAGCTCAGTTGATTGAAGGAATATATCCTAATATGTAGGAGCTTGATCATAGGGAGCCAAAATTTGAGTTTGAATTCAAATCTTCATTCAAAAAGTGAACATGAAAAGTCGCGGGTAGACAAAGATCACTCCTGAGCTTCTCATTTCTGATTTTGAGTGTGTGTGAGGACTATACTATAGCCTACACCTCTCTACACCATTAGGCAATGTTGTTCATGCCAATGGGATTGTATACAAGTGTTTATAAATAGATACATTTACATCATTCATCTCTGAGTTCTCTCTTAGTCTACTCAAAAGTCTGTCAACTTGTCAAGGGCATATCGCAGTCAATTCTTCACCAAATTCAGTGACTCAAAGCTTGTTGGATTCAGCTCAAAGTCATCTACATGCTATCAAAGTTTGAAGTAATTCTATTCAGCCATTTCAGAGAAATCTACATCGAGGTGAGCTCTCGTCATTTTCTGCTACAGTCCTAAAAAGTCGGGGGTATAGCTAAGCTTGCCAAATTGATTTCTCTTAGCATAGTTTATCTTTTTACATAATTCCACTTGCAAATGGTAGCTTACTAAGCTAACTAAATACCCCTAAAAGGAATTTTATCAGTTTCTACTCTGTTGGTCACACTGAGCAAAACATTCAGCAGGTGTCAAGACATAAATAGAAAGTTTTCTTGAGTTTGTGAACTTCAAAGTTATCTGTTTTGGTTCAATCATTACACACATCACTTCCAAAGTACATAGGCCATTTTTTGGTGTTATTGGAAAGCTAAGAAGGTCTACTTATCAAGTCTGAAGCAAAAGAGGGCTGGTACAAAGCAGGAGTAGCAGTACCTACTCAGTCTCTTGGAGCATCCATCCATCTTTCCCAACAGTGGTATCAGAGCAAACTAAGGTAAAATGGGAGATGGTTTTCCTTCATTTATTGACAAATTGGACAGGAACAACTATCGAGCATGGTCTCTAAGGATGAAGACCTACTTACAAGGAAGGAGTCTCTATGGATAAATCTCAGGAGATGAGGAATTGCCCTCATTCAAAGCAAGAGATTTGCCAACAAAGGAAGAACAAGAAAAACTCAACACATGGTGTGCTAAGGATGCATTGGAAAGGTCTTATTTACTCAACTCTATCTCTGACTTTCTTTTGCCACATATTAGAAATTGTAAGACATCCCAAGAAACTTGGGAAACCTTGTCATCATATTTTTCCTCCAATACAAGGGCTAGGAAAAATCAGTTGTGGATTGAATTCACAACACTAAGAAAGCAACCTAAGCAAGCTAATTCAGAATTTGTGACCAAGATCAAAGATGTTGCAGATCACTTAGCAAGCATAGGAGAAGAGATTGAAGAAGAACAAATTGGAAGGCAAGTGATCAATGGAATCAAGGCTGATGACAAATGGGAAAGCTTCACCACTGCAATGGATCTCTACATGGACATGCACACTCCAGATCTTACAACTCTCATGGGGCAACTATTTAAACATGAAGCAAAGCTCACCAAAAATGGAGATACATCCAAAGGTAATAACTCTTCTGCCCTATACACTGATAAGAAGTCTAAGGATAAAGGCAAGAGCAAAAAAATGGAAGATGAAGGATCAACCTCTCAAGCCAACTATGGAGGGAGAGGTAGATCTTCAAGAGGAAGGGGCAGAGGAGGTAAGCAAGGTAGGGGGAGACCCTATAACTCATCACCATGCAACATTTGTGGTTTATCAAATCATACTACAGATGAGTGTTTCAGGAATTACAAAAATCGGAGAGGAAGAGGCTACAAAAGAGGTGGACACCCACAGTCAAGAGGAAGGTTCAACCATCACCAAGGCCACAACAACAACTACAATGGCAACTACCAAGGAGGATTCAAAACTAGAAAGGACTACAACAACTACACAGAGGAGTAGGATGACTCTCTTGTGATCATGAACATGACTTCAAAGTCAGGTACAAATGATGACCACCTATTCTACATTGACTCAGGGTTCTCAAATCATGTGGTTGGCAATGTGGCACTACTCTCTGATCTTGAGGAACCAAAAGGTAAACATCAAGTCCAAACAGGTGATGATACAAAGCACTCAGTAGTTAAAGTTGGAAATGTTAAGACTTGTGATGGTAATCAGAATTTGTTGAGCAGGGTACTCTATGTACCAACCATTACCAAAAATTTGATGAGTGTTGGTCAAATTATGGAGAAAGGTTTGTAGGTCAGATTCAATCAATATGGAGCATTTGTGGAAGACCCAAGACATGGGTTCAAGAGGATTGCTAAAGGAGAAAAATCAGGTAGACTTTTCACTTTTGAGTTGGAAGATACAAAGAATATTGCACTATACATTTATAAAGATCAAACACTTTCAGAGCTTGAGATTTGGCACAAAAGGTTAGGGCACATAGGAGAAAGAACCTTGAAACAAATGTGCAGGGACCAATGTGTGCTTGGGATACCTAATGTATCCAAGCAACATATGATTTACAAGTGTGGTGCTTGTCAATTTGGTAAGTCTCACAGGTTACCCTTCTCTAAGAAAGGATATATGCATGAAGACTACCTAGAACTTATACACACAGATGTATGGGGACCAAGCAAAGATCCCTTAGTCTCAGGATCAAGGTACTATGTGTCTTTCATTGATGATTATAGCAGATGGACTGTATTGTACTTCATGAAGCACAAGGATGAGGTATTTAATTGCTTTAAGAAATATCTTGCATTACTTGAAAATCATATAGGAAGAAATTTGAAGAGGCTAAGGTCAAATGGAGGAGGTGAGTACTTCTCCAATAAATTTGAAGACTTCTTGTAGGACAGAGGCATCAAAAGAGAGATAACCACAAGGTATTCTGGTGAACAGAATGGGGTAGCTGAAAGAAGAAATAGGTTAACTGTTGAGACAGCTAGATCTATGCTTAATGAGAAGAAGTTACCTAACTATCTATGGGCAGAGAGTGCTTCTACTGCCACTTACCTCATAAACAGGTTACCATCTAAGTCACTTGATGGTATGAAACCCTATGAAGCATGGCATGGTAAGAGACCATCATTAGATCACTGCAAAATATTTGGATGTGTAGCATATGTGCACATTCCTTCTCAGATAAGAGGTAAGCTAGACCCAAAGGCTGAAAAATGCATTTTTATTGGGTATGATTTAAATCAAAAAGGTTACAGGTTTTATAATCCTACCAATAAGGGATCTATGGTAAGCAAAGATGTGATCTTTGATGAAAATGATTCTTGGTATGAGAATGAATGCAGGAAGGTTAAACTACCCTATGATTTGGAAGAGGAATTTCCAAAACTTGCAAAGAAGGAACCTACTTAGAATGAAGACTCAAGTTCAGATGATGAAGACACTATCAATCTTGAAGAATTCAAAGCATGGAAGTCCAAAGGCAAAATGAAGATGAAGAAGCTTGAAGACATACCTGAATCCTCAACTCAACCATTTGAAAGATCACAAAGAGAAAGCAAGAAACCTATCAGATATGGGTATGATACATCTCTTGTTACTAAATATTATGTTTCTCTTGCCAAAGATTTGTCAAATGAAGAACCAAGATCATATGAAGAAGCAATAACCAAATCAAAATGGAAAGAAGCTATGGATGAGGAGATTGATGCACTTAAAGAAAGTGACACATGGGAGCTAGTACCTAAAAAGGACTCAATGAAGGTAATAGGATCCATATGGATCTACAAGCTTAAAAGGAATTCTGATGGCACAATCAATAGATACAAAGCCAGATTGGTAGCCAAGGTTTTTGCACAAACCCAAGGCATTGACTATGAGGAGATATTCTCACCTGTGGCCATGATGCCAACCATCAGAGTGTTGGTAAGTGTGGCTGCATCAAAAAATTGGAATATGTACCAATTGGATGTCAAGAATGCTTTCTTGAATGGATGGATTTCAGAGGAGGTATATATGTCACAACCTCCTGGCTATGAGGACCCCAAGAAGGTAACATATGTTTGCAAATTAAAAAAGGCTTTATATGGATTGAAGCAGGCACCTAGGGCATGGAATTACAGGTTAACTACATACCTCCAAGACCAAGGTTTTATCATGAGTAAGGCTGACACTTCTCTGTTCATTAAGAGAAGCAATTCAGAGGTAATATACCTTTGTGTTTATGTTGATGACATCATCATTTCAGGTAATGATGTCAATGGAATCAGATATATCAAAAGCCAGATGATGAAGGAGTTCAAGATCAATGATCTTGGTCTATTTAAATACTTTTTGGGACTTGAATTAGTTTACACTAATTCACGGATATACATTACTCAAAAAAAGTATGTACAGGATATGTTGAAGAAGTTTCACTCGCAGGATGCTAAAGTAGCAAGCACTCCAATGGAGGTAAACCTAAAGCTAAGTGCCCATGAAGGTGATGAAGTCAAAGACATTACAGGTTATCAAAGTATGGTGGGTAGCTTGAACTATGCTACCTTAACAAGGATAGATATTGCATATGGAGTTAGTGTGCTAAGTCAATTTATGCATAAGGCAAGGATACCTCACTTAGAGGCTGCCAAGAGAATCTTGAAGTATCTCAAGGGTACACAAAACCATGGTTTGTATTTCCCTTACACTTCAGATATTGATATCAAAATTTATTCAGATGTAGATTGGGCAAGATGCAAGGATGATAGGAGGAGCACTTCTGGATATATCTCTTTTGCAGGTGACAAACCAATTTCATGGTCTTCAAAGAAGCAACCTACTGTTGCTTTATCCTCCATAGAGGCAGAGTATAGAGGACTGGCTAATGCCACACAAGAAGCAATTTGGATTAAGCTTTTGTATACAGAATTCGGTTTGTTTACTAGGTCACCAATTATCTTTGGAGATAGTACAAGTTCTCTTCACCTTGTAGTTAATCCTATCTATCATGCTAGGACCAAACACATAGAGGTCCATTATCATTATGTGAGAGAGAAATTGATAAGCAAGGACATTCAACTTACCTATGTATCAGCCAACATGCAATGTGCAGATTTGTTGACTAAAGATTTGGATGGAACCAAACTTTGCAGGTTCAAATCCATGATTGGATTGCAGGATATACTTGAAGATTGAAGATGAAGACTTAAGCCAAAATGTTTGGCTTGAGGGGGAGCTGTTGGTGTAAATTGCAAGCCTACACATTTGGATCAAAGGATGCATTGAAGTCTACACATACATGAAGAAGCATAGGAACATATGCTAGTGGTTAATTACCACTTTACCTCATTGTAAAAGTCAAATTGACTTGGAATCTTTTGTAATCACCTACCAAAATGAGTTGTGGAAAAGTAGCTCAGTTGATTGAAGGAATATATCCTAATATGTAGGAGCTTGATCATAGGGAGCCAAAATTTGAGTTTGAATTCAAATCTTCACTCATTACATATAAAAGTGAACATGAAAAGTCGCAGGTAGACAGAGCTCACTCCCGAGCTTCTCATTTCTGATTTTGAGTGTGTGTGAGGACTATACTATAGCCTACACCTCTCTACACCATTAGGCAATGTTGTTCATGCCAATAGGATTGTATACAAGTGTTCATTAATAGATACATTTACATCATTCATCTCTGAGTTCTCCGTTAGTCTACTCAAAAGTCTGTCAACTTGTCAAGGGCCTATCTCCGTCAATTCTTCACCAAATTCAGTGATTCAAAGCTTGTTGAATTCAGCTCAAAATCCTCTACATGGTATCAAAGTTTGAAGTAATTCTATGCAGCCATTTCAGAGAAATCTGCGTCGAGGTGAACTCTGGTCATTTTGTGCTACAGTCCTAAAAAGTCGGGGGTATAGCTAAACTTGCTAAATTGATTTCTCTTAGCATAGTTTATCTTTTTACATCATTCCACTTGAAAATGGTAGCTTACTAAGCTAATTAAATACCCCTATAAGGAATTTTATCAATTTCTACTGTGCTAGTCACACTGAGCAAAACATTCAGCAGGTATCAAGACATAAATAGAAAGTTTTCTTGAGTTTGTGAACTTCAAAGTTATCTGTTTTGGTTCAATCATTACACACATCACTTCCAAACTACATAGGCCATTTTTTGGTGTTATTGGAAAGCTAAGAAGGTCTACTTATCAAGTCTGAAGCAAAAGAGGACTGGTACAAAGCAGGAGTAGTAGTACCTACTCAGTCTCTTGGAGCATCCATCCATCTTTCCCAACAGTGGTATCAGAGCAAACTAAGGTAAAATGGGAGATGGTTTTCCTTCATTTATTGACAAATTGGATAGGAACAACTATCGAGCATGGTCTCTAAGGATGAAGACTTACTTACAAGGAAGGAGTCTCTATGGATACATCTCAAGAGATGAGGAATTGCCCTCATTCAAAGCAAGAGATTTGCCAACAAAGGAAGAACAAGAAAAACTCAACACATGGTGTGCTAAGGATGCATTGGCAAGGTCTTATTTACTCAACTCTATCTCTGACTTTCTTTTGCCACATATCAGAAATTGTAAGACATCCCAAGAAACTTGGGAAACCTTGTCATCATATTTTTCCTCCAATACAAGGGCTAGGAAAAATCAATTGTGGATTGAATTCACAACACTAAGAAAGCAACCTAAGCAATCTAATTCAGAATTTGTGACCAAGATAAAAGATGTTGCAGATCAGTTAGCAAGCATAGGAGAAGAGATTGAAGAAGAACAAATTGTAAGGCAAGTGATCAATGGAATCAAGGCTGATGACAAATGGGAAAGCTTCACCACTGCGATGGATCTCTACATGGACATGCACACTCCAAATCTTAAAACTCTCATGGGATAACTATTTACACATGAAGAAAAGCTCACCAAAAATGGAGATACATCCAAAGGTAATAACTCTTCTGCCCTATACACTGATAAGAAGTCTAAGGATAAAGGCAAGAGCAAAAAAATGGAAGATGAAGGATCAACCTCTCAAGCCAACTATGCAGGGAGAGGTAGATCTTCAAGAGGAAGGGGCGGAGGAGGTAAGCAAGGTAGGGGGAGACCCTATAACTCATCACCATGCAACAATTGTGGTTTATCAAATCATACTACAGATGAGTGTTTCAGGAATTACAAAAATCAGAGAGGAAGAGGCTACCAAAGAGGTGGATACCCATAGTCAAGAGGAAGGTTCAACCATCACCAAGGCCACAACAACAATTACAATGGCAACTACCAAGGAGGATTCAAAACTAGAAAGGACTACAACAACTACACAGAGGAGCAGGATGACTCTCTTGTGATCATGAACATGACTTCAAAGTCAGGTACAAATGATGACCACCTATTCTACATTGACTCAGGGTTCTCAAATCATGTGGCTGGCAATGTGGCACTACTCTCTGATCTTGAGGAACCAAAAGGTAAACACCAAGTCCAAACAGGTGATGATACAAAGCACTCAGTAGTTAAAGTTGGAAATGTTAAGACTTGCGATGGTAATCAGAATTTGTTGAGCAGGGTACTCTATGTACCAACCATTACCAAAAATTTGATGAGTGTTGGTCAGATTGTGGAGAAAGGTTTGCAGGTCAGATTCAATCAATATGGAGCATTTGTGGAAGACCCAAGACATGGGTTCAAGAGGATTGCTAAAGGAGAAAAATCAGGTAGACTTTTCACTTTTCAGTTGGAAGATACAAAGAATATTGCACTATACAGTTATAAAGATCAAACACTTTCAGAGCTTGAGATTTGGCACAAAAGGTTAGGGCACATAGGAGAAAGAACCTTGAAACAAATGTGCAGGGACCAATGTGTGCTTGGGATACCTAATGTATCCAAGCAACATATGATTTACAAGTGTGGTGCTTGTCAATTTGGTAAGTCTCAGAGGTTACCCTTCTCCAAGAAAGGATATATGCATGAAGACTACCTAGAACTTATACACACAGATGTATGGGGACCAAGCAAAGACCCCTTAGTCTCAGGATCAAGGTACTATGTGTCTTTCATTGATGATTATAGCAGATGGACTATATTGTACTTCATGAAGCACAAGGATGAGGTATTTAATTGCTTTAAGAAATATCTTGCATTAGTTGAAAATCAGACAGGAAGGAATTTGAAGAGGCTAAGGTCAGATGGAGGAGGTGAGTACTTCTCCAATAAATTTGAAGACTTCTTGCAGGACATAGGCATCAAAAGAGAGATAACCACAAGGTATTCTCCTGAACAGAATGGGGTAGCTGAAAGAAGAAATAGGTTAACTATTGAGACAGCTAGATCTATGCTTAATGAGAAGAAGTTACCTAACTATCTATGGGCAGAGAGTGTTTCTACTGCCACTCACCTCATAAACAGGTTACCATCTAAGTCACTTGATGGTATGACACCCTATGAAGCATGGCATGGTAAGAGACCATCATTAGATCACTGCAAAATATTTGGATGTGTAGCATATGTGCACATTCCTTCTCAGATAAGAGGTAAGCTAGACCCAAAGGCTGAAAAATGCATTTTTATTGGGTATGATTTAAATCAAAAAGGTTACAGGTTTTATAATCCTACCAATAAGGGATCTATTGTAAGCAGAGATGTGATCTTTGATGAAAATAATTCTTGGTATGAGAATGAATGCAGGAAGGTTAAACTACCCTATGATTTGGAAGAGGAATTTCCAAAACTTGCAAAGGAGGAACCTACTCAGAATGAAGACTCAAGTTCAGATGATGAAGACACTATCAATCTTGAAGAATTCAAAGCATGGAAGTCCAAAGGCAAAATGAAGATGAAGAAACTTGAAGACATACCTGAATCCTCAACTCAACCATTTAGAAGATCACAAAGAGAAAGCAAGAAACCTATCAGATATGGGTATGATACATCTCTTGTTACTAAACATTATGTTTATCTTGCCAAAGATTTGTCAAATGAAGAACCAGGATCATATGAAGAAGCAATAACCAAATCAGAATGGAAAGAAGCTATGGATGAGGAGATTGATGCACTTAAAGAAAGTGACACATGGGAGCTAGTACCTAAAAAGGACTCAATGAAGGTAATAGGATCCAGATGGATCTACAAGCTTAAAAGGAATTCTGATGGCACAATCAATAGATACAAAGCCATATTGGTAGCCAAGGGATTTGCACAAACCCAAGGCATTGACTATGAGGAGACATTCTCACCTGTGGCCAAGATGCCAACCATCAGAGTGTTGGTAAGTGTGGCTGCATCAAAAAATTGGAATATGTACCAACTGGATGTCAAGAATGCTTTCTTGAATGGATGGATTTCAGAGGAGGTATATATGTCACAACCTCCTAGCTATGAGGACCCCAAGAAGGTAACATATGTTTGCAAATTAAAAAAGGCTTTATATGGATTGAAGCAGGCACCTAGGGCATGGAATTACAGGTTAACTACATACCTCCAAGACCAAGGTTTTGTCATGAGCAAGGCTCACACTTCTCTGTTCATTAAGAGAAGCAATTCAAAGGTAATATACCTTTGTGTTTATGTTGATGACATCATCATTACAGGTAATGATGTCAGTGGAATCAGATATATCAAAAGCCAGATGATGAAGGAGTTCAAGATCAATGATCTTGGTCTATTGAAATATTTTTTGGGACTTGAATTAGTTTACACTAATTCACGGATATACATTACTCAAAAAAAGTATGTACAGGATATGTTGAAGAAGCTTCACTTGCAGGACGCTAAAGTAGCAAGCACTCCAATGGAGGTAAACCTAAAGCTAAGTGCCCATGAAGGTGATGAAGTCAAAGACATTACAGGTTATCAAAGTATGGTGGGTAGCTTGAACTATGCTACCTTAACAAGGATAGATATTGCATATGGAGTTAGTGTGCTAAGTCAATTTATGCACAAGCCAAGGATACCTCACTTAGAGGCTACCAAGAGAATCTTGAAGTATCTCAAGGGTACACATAACCATGGTTTGTATTTCCCTTACACTTCAGATATTGATATCAAAATTTATTCAGATGCAGATTGGGCAGGATGCAAGGATGATAGGAGGAGCACTTCTGGATATATCTCTTTTGCAGGTGACAAACCAATTTCATGGTCTTCAAAGAAGCAACCTACTGTTGCTTTATCCTCCATAGAGGTAGAGTATAGAGGACTGGCTAATCCCACACAAGAAGCAATTTGGATTAAGCTTTTGTATACAGAATTGGGTTTGTTTACTAGGTCACCAATTATCTTTGGAGATAGTACAAGTTCTCTTCACCTTGCAGCTAATCATATCTATCATGCTAGGACCAAACACATAGAGGTCCATTATCATTATGTGAGAGAGAAATTGATAAGCAAGGACATTCAACTTACCTATGTATCAACCAACATGCAATGTGCAGATTTGTTGACTAAAGCTTTGGATGGAACCAAACTTTGCAGGTTCAAATCCATGATTGGATTGCAGGATATACTTGAAGATTGAAGATGAAGACTTAAGCCAAAATGTTTGGCTTGAGGGGGAGCTGTTGGTGTAAATTGCAAGCCTACACATTTGGTTAAAGGATGCATTGAAGTCTACACATACATGAAGAAGCATAGGAACATATGCTAGTGGTTAATTACCACTTTAGCTCATTGTAAAAGTCAAATTGACTTGAAATCTTTTGTAATCACCTACCAAAATGAGTTGTGGAAAAGTAGCTCAGTTGATTGAAGGAATATATCCTAATATGTAGGAGCTTGATCATAGGGAGCCAAAATTTGAGTTTGAATTCAAATCTTCACTCATTACATATAAAAGTGAACATGAAAAGTCACGGGTAGACAGAGATCACTCCCGAGCTTCTCATTTCTGATTTTGAGTGTGTGTGAGGACTATACTATAGCCTACACCTCTCTACACCATTTGGCAATGTTGTTCATGCCAATGGGATTGTATACAAGTGTTCATTAATAGATACATTTACATCATTCATCTCTGAGTTCTCTGTTAGTCTACTCAAAAGTTTGTCAACTTGTCAAGGGCATATCTCGATCAATCCTTCACCAAATTCAGTGATTCAAAGCTTGTTGAATTCAGCTCAAAATCATCTACATGCTATCAAAGTTTGAAGTAATTCTATTCAGCCATTTCAGATAAATCTGCATCGAGGTGAACTCTAGTCATTTTCTGCTACAGTCCTAAAAAGTCGGGGATATAACTAAACTTGCTAAGTTGATTTCTCTTAGCATAGTTTATCTTTTTACATCATTCCACTTGCAAATGGTAGCTTACTAAGCTAATTAAATACGCCTAGAAGGAATTTTATCAATTTCTATTGTGCTGGTCACACTGAGCAAAACATTCAGTAGGTGTCAAGACATAAATAGAAAGTTTTCTTGAGTTTGTGAACTTCAAAGTTATCTGTTTTGGTTCAATCATTACACACATCACTTCCAAAGTACATAGGCCATTTTTTGGTGTTATTGGAAAGCTAAGAAGGTCTACTTATCAAGTCTGAAGCAAAACAGGGCTGGTACAAAGCAGGAGTAGCAATACCTACTCAGTCTCTTGGAGCATCCATCCATCTTTCCCAACATACTGCACCTACTGCAAAGCAAATTCATTAGGATGGCAGTGATGCTCAGGCACATGCATTGATAGCCTTTTCTATCAAATGTGCCATCATTCCTCACATTCTCTCTTGCAAAACAACTAAGGATGCTTGTGATACACTTACCACTTTATACCAGGCAAGGAATGAGGCTCGTGTTGCTTACCTCCAAAAGTAGTTGGAGAGCAAGCACATGAATGAAGGAGATTCCATGGATAGTTTTTTGACAAAGATATAAGATTTAAAGGAATAGTTGATTTTGATTGATGAAGTCTTGTTTGACACCACTTGTGTAGACTATTCTGAATGGTCTTCCTGATTCATATCAAAATTTTTCTTTCTACTCTTCATTTGATGATGAAAGGCAATCTAGATGCCTTAACATTTGAGGATTTAGTCTTTGTTCTCTTGATGGAAGATCAATCTAGGTAGAACAGGTCCATTATGCATTTTGCAGGTCAAGGTTTCCTGGCTAGTCAAAAGGGCAAAGGTAGATGGAGCTCTTTTATTAGTAAGAAAAAATTTGCTAATTTTGCACCATCAAAGAAGGATGACAGAGACGAGAAGAAAACAGAAAATAAAAAATTATTTTGAAAATACTTTAAAGGGAATGATCATGTCATAAAGATTTGTCCAAGTCTCGCTGCTAAAGAGGCAACAAAGAAAGAGGCTAGAATGGTTGTTCCAGAGTCCTCTACACCCAAAACAGAGTCTCTAATCTTGTGCAGAATGAAGAATGGGCATTTACCACTGATTTTAGTTATGATCCATCTTCTTATGAATAGTGTATGTCTATAGTAGACTCAGATGTTTGGTACTTTGATAGTGGGGCAACCAGACATATTACCTCGCAGCACAGTTTCTTCACTTCACTTGAGCCTGCCTTTATAGGGAATACTATCAGATGCACCAACAACTCCTCTTATCATATTATGGGAGTTGGTAAGATCATTCTGACTACTATTAATGATAGTTCTTTTACATTGTCAGATGCTTTATTTGTGCCAAGGATCAACAAGAGTCTCTTATCAGTTTCAACTTTAGCAAAGATTGGCCTAGTTGTGAAATTTGTTGATGAAAAATGTACAATTCATGATCTATCAAATGGAAATGTCATTATTGCGTCTAGCATTTTATGTCGTGGGCTATATAATCTCATAGACTATGAGAAATTTGTGAATTATTCCGCATGGGCTTGAGGCTATTATGTATGCAGGATATATACTTAACAGGTGTCCCATTAGAGGATTGCAATCTATCACTCCATATGAGGCTTGGCATGGTCGCAAGCCATCTGTTGCTCACTTGCATGTTTTTTGTTGTCTGGCATATGGATTAGTGCCTGAACAACAATGCAAGAAATTGGAGTATAAAGTAGTGAAATGTATTTTTTTGGTATAGTTCTAAAAGCAAAGGTTATCGTCTTTATCATCCACAAACTAAACACATTCTGGTCAGCCCTGATGTTGTTTTTGTGGAACATGCTATTCAACAATTACGTTCATGTACTAAGGAGACATATGTTAGCTCCAAAGATATGTATGATACTTTATTGCCTCTTTTTACAAGTGGAAAGTCCAATGCTATTTCGAATGAGGCAATTTCTTAGCCTTTATAGGTTTCATGTGATGATGCAGATCATTCCATTTCTGATGCAGATGTACATGACATACTTATTGATAGAGCTGATATTGAGGAGGCAAAAATTATGCCTAAATGGCTGCTGTAGACTTTGCGACATAGCAAGTTAGATGCAACTTTATCATATTGCACTCATTCAGGCTCTCTAAGTGCTTCTTTTGCATCAGATTGCTATGCTATGGATGCCTCTAGTATCTATGATGAGAATGAGCCTGTTTCCTTTGATGAAGCAAAAAATTCTAAAAATTTAGGATATTATGCTATTATGAAAAATGGTACTTGGTCTTTATGTGACTTGCCTCTTGAAAAAAAAGGCCATTGGCACTAAATGTGTATACAAGCTAAAATGTAAGCTTGATGGAATGGTTGATAGGCATAAGGCTAGGCTTGTTGCAAAGGGTTATGCTCAGGAAAGAGGCATTGATTTTGATGAGACCTTTGTCCCTACATGCCAAATGACTACTATTCATAACATCTATGCACTTGCAGCTCATCATGGTTGGAATGTACATCAGTTGGACATTAAAACTACATTTTTGAATTGTGACTTCCATGAAGAGGTATATGTTTTTTAGCCCCGTGGCTTTGTGCAAAAAGGGCATTAAAACAAAGTGTGCAGGTTGAAGAAGGCATCATATTGTTTAAAGCAAGCACCACATACTTGGTATGAAAAGATGCATGCCTATCTGATTGCACATGGTTTTGAGAATAGTCCAAATGAAAGCACCTTATATGTTAAGCATCGGAATGATGTGCTTCTAATCATTGTTGTCTATGTTGATGACACATTGCTCATCGGTCCTCATGAGAAGCATATTGCTGATTTCAAGGCTGATTTGCATGCCTCATTTGAGATGTCACATTTGGGGCATTTGCATCATTATTTGGGCATTCAATTTATGCAAATTGATGGCAGAATAGCTTTGTATCAAACAAAATATATTGAAACATTATTGTAGTGTTTTGGCCTTGAAGAGTGCAAACCTATTACCACTCCTATGGAGAGAGGTTTATGATTGAGTCTTCATGATGTTGGAGATGCATTCGATGTTTTTCTCTATCAATAGGATATTGGATGCTTGATTTACTTATGCATTACTTGGCCAAATATTCAATTTGCTATCTCATTATTTGCATGTGGTTAAGTGCATCTTTTGCTACTTGATTGGTACTTGGCTACTTGGATTGTTTTATCCCAAGGGGGAATCACTATTGCCAGCTTTACATGTTGTTTTGGACTCTAACTAGGTTGGTTGCTATGACACTCGTGTGTCCACCACTGGCTTTTGCTTCATGCCTGGTAGCTCATGTATATCATGGTTGAACAAGATGCAGCCTACTGTGGCCACTTCTACCCAATCTATACATCGTTGAAGCATATCTTGTACAAAAATGTTTTGAATGAAATATAGTGCTATGTGATTATTATTTGCTAATGATCTTTCATCTTGAGAAAATCATCAAAATAAAATTTATATTAATCCTTTGTGTTGTAAATCAATAAGCTTTAATGGTGTTGTTTCTTTCACTCTTCCTGTAACTCAAAAGAGAACATCATGAACAAAATTATTCGTACATAAATTTTTGACTTTTTTCATTGATAATGGTTCTTCTTCTAATCCCTTTGGTTCTAAACATTGGGGAAATAAATACACTAATCCTGATTGTGCAAATTGGGCATTATTTCCAACTAAATTATTGTGATTCAGCATGGTCAAGGTCATTATTCACATCTAGCATTCTTGCCATGTTTTACTTTCAAATCTACAAAAAAAAATTACTTTTAAATCATTGACATCATTCAATCAATATCATTGACATCATGCAATCCAAATTGTTGATATAATTCAATCCACATATTGCAAATGGATCCACATCATTGACATCATTCAATCCACAATTCAAATGAATCCACATCATTTAATCCACATAACTCAAATGAATCCACATCATTGAGATCATTTAATCCACATAATTCAAATGAATCTGCATCATTGAGATCATTCAATCCACATAGTACAAATGTAGGTAGATAAATATAAGTATATAATAGGTAGATAAATAGATAGATAGATATGGTGATAAACAAATAAAAATCTAAATTGACTGATATATTTATAGATAGATAGATGCATATAACATAAAAATAAATAAATAGTTAAAAACACAGAATGATGGATATATGGATAGTAATATAGTATGATAGATAGATTGATCAATAGATACATAGACAAATGTATAGATAATGAACATAATCCACATCAAAACATTTTAATTTACATCTGTCATAATCACTTCAGGAAAAAACCATTCATAATTACTTCATATTCAAATCCATCATAATCATCTCATATTAAATTCACATTATCATTTCATGTATCATAAAAACACATCAACTTAAAGTACTTATTAAATAACATTAAATAAATAGTTGAAATCTCACACAATGATAAAAGAAGTTTTTTTATTAATAAACATGTTCCTTGACAAAAATCCATTTCAATATGGTCTTAATTCATCACTATTGGATATCTTCAAACCATAACAAACAAGGTGGAGAATACTCTAAGCATCTCATGTTTGTCTACTTTTTTCAATACATTTTTATCAATATCTAGTTCTAATGCAAAATTCAACTTATAAACCCCATTTTTATGAGTTGGGTAACTATATGAATCTATGTATTTCAAAAGGTGTAAAAGAAGTATTGCAATTGTATATGTCTCTTGTCTTTTATTGAACTATAGAGGGAAGGTCGATATCCATTCTAGTGCAATCCACCAATATTTTTTACTCCACTTATTTCTAGTTGATATGTAGAGATCTCGTAAGTTTGGAAAAAAAATTTATTTGTTGGCAAACTAGTTTCTCTTCCAAAGTCACATACCCCAATGTAGGCTCGACCATCTTCAAAATGCAACAATATTTTGCCTAGATGGAGATCATTATGCAATATATTACAAGTGTGAAAGAATGATACTGTCCATAGCAACCCATTGATCAAGTTCCAAATACTTATCTTCACTATAGCTATATCTCCTTGTGTGTCTTTGATGCTTCTGCTTTGTGGTATGCTTAAACACTCTTTCTTCATTATCAAGCCACATGTCTAGTGTACTACCATTCCATAATTTGAAAAGAAGGTGTGGCTTTTACTATGGTGTCTAGAAAATTCAAGTGGGCTGATTATCCCACGATGCGTAATAAATAATATTGTTGCATCATTCATGTCTTCATTTTCTCATGTTTGCAAGTCACCACCATGTAGTTTGAATAAGTTTTCTACAGAAATTTCATTACAAAATCTTAGTTGTGTTATTCTAACTTTATGGACTATACCATATTATCCTTCCCCCATGAGAGCCACATCTTTGAAGTGAATAGATGAATATGGGAGCAAACATAGGTTGTTGGATGTTTCATCTCCCATATTCGCATGCATATCTACACATGGATCTATCATTGATACTATTTCTAGTCTCTCTACTTGTTCGATAATATCCGGTCTCACTCTCTCTCGTCTCTTCATTGTTTGGTAGTGTAAATCAAAAAATTGGGTTTTGTCTATAAATCATCGCTATGTTGTGATATCCAGTGAAATGGATTCTGCCATTTTGACTAGTTGTCCAAATATAGAAGTGAGCTCTTTGCTACATAGCATGAGTTCCTCTTGATAAATTTATCTTTGATGTTAATGTATGTTGTTCTATAGATCTGTTCGATGAATTTATAATTTTATATATCCATTGCTAATGTGATCTCGTCTTCTCACATTCCATATATGTACGAGCAGAAAAACTATTCTAAAAACTTCCACTCATGCTTATTTATTTTACCTACCATCTATGAAAATATAACAAATAAAGTATCAAATGAAATTAAAATTTTGAATAATATTAAATCTTTAAACACTAATCTAATTCATAAAAGTAATAAAAAAATAAGACTCATAAATAAAATGATATATACTTATTTACATCTTTAAGTAGACATATAAACAGATAGATCAATAAGTGTATGTATAGATAGATTAATATATCGATAAATAAATGAATAGATAGATAGATAGATCTATATATAGATAAATAAATGATACATAGATGAATTATTAAATGGATAGATAATTTAATAGATAGATAAATATAGATAGATAGATCTATACATAAATAAATAAATGATAGATAGATGAATAATTGAATGGATAGATAATTGAATAGATACATAGAAGGATTCATAGATCAATGACTAAGTGCATGCATAGATAGATGAATATATAGATAAATATAGATAGATAAATCAATATATAGATAAAAAATAAATGAGTAGATAGGTAGATGTTGCTATAGCACAATGATAAGTACCACGTTAAGAAGCTCCACCTCCTTATTGTCAATCCGTGGAAGAGATAGGAGTGATATGAAGATCGTGAACACAAGAAGTAGTGAAAGTGAAGGTGAGAAGCATGAAGATGCACACACACATATGCACACACAAGGAAGAGACAAGAGAGACACAATGGAAGGTAGGAAGTAAACTCTATTGCTCAAGAACTCTAATACAAGCTCAATCAAGCTCTAATCTCTCCTCAACTTGTACAAGCTAACCTAAAAAATGAGCTCTCTAGCTCTTTTTATAGATTCTAGACTAGTTTTGACTGGTTTCATATCTAGTGACTGACATAGTTAAAAAATAGGTTCTAGGGATCATTTGGAGGTCTAAACGAGATCTAAAAATTACCGAAATTGGTATGCTCATTCTACCTAAGCTCCTCAAGATCGCGGACTCCTCGGCTTGCACAAAATGGAGCTATTAAATACAATGTTGATATCACTATTTGGGGTTTTGAAAAAGTGATATCAAGTATATTTCTTTGAAAAAATTGAATGTCTGGCCTCCCGCAGCTCTTTGTAGTCCACCTCTACATGCTTCCTTTGCATCAATGCTTTTGGCCACTGCCAACACCCCCTCCCTTTTGTGTCTGTCATCCCCATCAGATCCTTGTTGTGGGGTCTGCATAATGTAGTTTTGCAAGAGGTCTTGTGGGAGGGTAAGGTCTGCGATGGGAATTCCTCCTGTGAGGTCAGCTTCCAATTTTTCTTAGTCTATCACTTGAGGTTCAGCAGGAGGTGGAAGCCGGTAGTGCGTTGAATATACAAGTTGCTCGCAAGAAAACAACTGAAGGAGATGGGTAGGCTTGCTGATGAGGACTTTGGAATGGTATTCCCAAAATCCCCTCATGAACATTTCTTCAAAAGTCATCTTATAACATGCAGGTAAATACTTGATGTGGTGGTGCCATGCGTAACAGACTCAAAGCGATGGCATGGTGCTCATATCATATGCAAGGTCTTGGTTTCCATGCTCAAATCCCGGGGTATTGACATCTCTTCATGTACAATGAAGGATCTGCACTACTTGGGTTGTATCCATACTTAGATATTCTACCAATCTGTGATTCCATGCTCTTGGTGCTTGCTTCAAGCCATAAAGTGCCTTTTTCAACCTGCAAACAAAGTTTGGATGGTTTTCATCTTCGAATCCAATCGTTTGACTCATGTATACATCTTCTTGTAGTTCTCCATTAAGAAAAGCATTTTTTATGTCGAGTTGATATAATGGCCATCTCCTTGAAGCACCAATTGCTATTAATGTTATGATAGTTCCCATCTTTGCAATAGGGCTGAAAACTTCATCATAATATATGCCTTTTGTTTGTTTAAATCCTTTGGCAACTAATCTAGCTTTATATCTAGCTGGTGAACCATCAGCATTCCTTTTTACTTTAAACACCCATTTGTTTGGAACAATCTTCATACCTTCTTCCTTTAGCACTAGCTCCCATGTGTGAATTCCTTTGAGAGCTTTGATCTCCTCTTTCATAGCTTGCTTCCATTCCTTTTGTGTGCAAGCTTCTTCATATGTCTCAGGCTCTTTGTCTTTGATAACCTACATCATGTATACAAAATGTGTCGCCATGAAACTATCATAACTCAACCTTTGAGTTGGATACCTTGTCCTTGAAGATCTTCTTTCATTGCCTTTAGAAAGTTGCTTCTTGACCCTATTTAGCTTTACCATCGGAGTGATTACCTCTTCATATTCTTCTTCACTTGCATCTATCTCACTATTTGGAGTAGCACTTGCTTCTTCGACTCTACTATGAGCTGAATTTGGAGACACAGAATGACTCCCCCTCCATGTTGAACATTCTTCATTTGATGTAGATGCCTCTGGACCTGAAACCGTTGTGCTTGATTGTTGAATTTCTCTTTCATTTGTTCTTGCACAATCATCACAATCTTCTTCAAGAATCTTTTCCTTCCCTTTATCTTCATACCATGGTCTTAGTTCATCAAAGACCACCTCTCGCGAGACTCTTAATTCCTTTGTTCTAGGGTTGTAACACTTGTATCCTTTTTGCTCCGTCGAGTAGCCGATGAAAATGCATTTTTCTGACCTTGGTTCCAAATATCACCAACAACTCAGACTAGAGCATGAGTTTGATGCTAGAAATTAAGGAAAAAATCCCATGAGGTCAGCATTACACATTGGAAATGTCATTTTCATGCATGATCACACACACACAGAGAAATGACACCACCAAGTATCGTGATGTGAATTTTTTATAAAAAACCTGGGTATTTTTAAGGTATACACACATAGGGGAGGAGAGGAGAGCACAAAGAACCCAAATAACTTTGAATTTTAATTTGGAGTTGTAAAATTCCAAGTATCATGACTGATCGAGTTTGGTATCATGATACTATCTCACTCATACTTGGTAGGTATCGTGTATCGCCAATACTTTGCTTCTAGTTGTGTATCATGATACCTAGGTATCATATATCACCACTAGTTGAGTTTCATCATGCGATTCCAAGTATCATGTATCATGGATACCTCCACATATTGTGTGTCATTGATCTTGGACTAGTATCATGTATCCCTTATCGTGTGGTCAAGTATCATATCTCCAATAGCAAGTGCCATCTATCCTGAGGTTCCCAAGTATCATGTATCATTCCTCTTGTATCTTCTATCATGTATCATAGCCCAAGGTATCATGTATTGAGGATCATAAAATCATGTATCGAGCATCATCTAGAGTCCAAGTATCGTATCATTTAGATTAAGTATCATGTATCACAAAAACTCAAGAGAAACCCCTAATTGATCCAGAGAAGAATTTTTGAAGATATCTTGTTCAAAGCACCGTTTGAAACCATCATCTAAACCTAAGAAAACATCCAAAAGCAAAGACAAGAACTTCGTGTTAGAAAGCTTGCGAGAATTCATAGACTTTGAATGAACCAAGATGTCTCTTAGGGAGCCGAAGAAGTGTAATATCATCAAGAGATAGTGGGACTCAGAGAAGTATTCACTCCACCTACTCAGACGCCTTAAGTGATCCTGGAAATGAATTAATGATGACCTTTGAAGACATGCACAATTCTATCTATTCTTTATAAATCATGTCCTTGATTGAGAAGGAATATAGAAATTCCTTACAACATGCTTCTATAAACTTGCATGGAGTACCCATACATCTAGATGGACTCAATACATTGATAGCAAGACTTACAAAACTTGAGTACCTATGAAGTTTTCCAGAGATGAGGAATGAAGTTTGAAGGAGGATTTTACATGGAAAAATGAGGGCAATTATATATGGTTATCAAGGATCCTGACAAAATCAATGAAAGAGGAGAAATTGAGGAACTTAATAACCTAGTTGGTATGGATAATAGAGAAGCACGACTACACCAAGAGGAATATCTATTGTAGTGAAAATCTCAAGAGGAGAGGATTTCTCAACATGATGCTTTCGTGGATTTCTATTTGATTGTTGGAACCGATATGTTGTTGCAAGTAGCTTCACCCATAGTGGGAAGGAGTGTCAATCTTGCTACCATCTATGAGTTGCATGATCGAGAAGACTCTTCCCGAGTCACTAATCTGGATCAAGAAAGGAGAAGGTATTTGGAAGTTACTCGTATAGAAACATCTAGACTTCAATACATGGGTTTTTTGGTATTCCCCCATAGGATCAGGCAACTACCTCTCAAAATCATCAAAGTCAACAACAAATCCAAGGAAAGCCCATCTTAGAGCAAAGTAGTTGGCAAAGTCTTCCACTCAGACCTCATGTCTACTTTCCTACCCCAAATATCAGCCCAATACCTAATACTCAAGTGCTAGGTGAGACATTAAATAGACCACTCTTGCCTCTAGGACCTCCATAAGGAAGAGGACCAACTATGCATCTAGTTTTTCAAGTTATCCCTAGAACACCCAATGGGCGTAGAAAGCTAAGACTTATCAAGTAGAAAAATGCCTAAGAAATCACTATGATGGAGTAGGAGATCATTATGATCATGTGGCATGACTTAAACAAGTGTTGGAAGTTGAACAAATAGATGATTTTTTATTCAGTATCAATCTTTCAGACTCACATTAAGGAACACCTTTGAACTAGTTGCAACCCTTGGATCCAAATAGATTTGCCAATATTGAACAATAATTCCTACAAGAATTCATTGATGTGTTCACCAAGAGGGGAATAAAACATAGTACCTCTTCTCTGATTCACAGCTTCAAATAGGCACCCAAGGAATCAGTGAGGCTTGCAGCCTAAAGATATGTGGATTGATGTTCAACCATTGAGAGGCCAACCCGACAAAAAATCAAATTCAATTAATGGAAACTTGAGAACTTTAGCGTGTGTGAAATGCTTAGAGACCTTGGATGAATCTCTTTGATAATGTATATACTTGGAAGACAAATTAGCAGATGCTTTGAGATGCAACAGACCCCTACCAAGTTAGATGATGTTTCCAATATTGTATCTTCCCAATCCAAAAATGTGGAAGAATTAGCAAAATTAGTGGCCAAGAAGCTAAGAGTTCAAAACAAGTAGGGAGCAAAAGCCCTTTCAGGCTCAATGTTAAGAAGATGTGTATATTGCAGAGGGGATCATCCATCTCATGCTTGTGCAAGAGGACTTGCCCCACCATAGCCATACCCATATGCTAGACCACCCATGTAGGGACCAAACTTCTACTACCACATTGAGCAAAAATACAGTAATCACACTACAGATAATTTCCCTTATAATCAACAACCTAGGCAATCACAACCACCTCAATTTAGGCCTTTTAGATACCTACCTACAGATCAATTCATGGAGGCTCCAAGGTATGCTCCATATCAAGGACCTCCCATGGCTCAGAGACCTTATGAGTATCCAAGGTATACTCAACCTCAACCAATATTGGGACAGAAACTGGCACTCCCTCAAAATGTAGTACCACTCAAGTATATATAGCCAAAGGAAAACCTAAAAATAGGAGTAGTACCTTTGACTCCATTGACAAGCTCAGAAAACACAATCAAAGGCTATGAGCAAAGCTACGGTGTTTACTATGCCTATGAACATAATCTCATGGAATATGAGTCCACATACAAATAAAAATACTATGAATATGATGGTTATAGAAATTCATATGGATTTGAATATTCTAGCCTAATGTATGTTGCACCTAGAGGTCAAGCCCTAGGAAGAACGTTGGTAAGACCACTTGCATTGAGAGGACCCTATTTTAGATGTGGAGGAGACCATTTCATTAGGAAGTACACAATGCTCTCTCACCCACAACCTCTAAAGATATGGGAAAGCTATTGTAGTGATTGTGATAATGAACATATGTTCAGGGATTATCCTAAGGATCCCTCAAAAGCACCTTCCATGGCTCATATCAATGTGGTTGAAGTCATTGAGTCCTTTGGTAGTGACAGAGAATACACTGTGTCATTAAAGGACATTATTAGAGCTAGAGTCAAAGAAAACAAGGAAGACCCTAGTGATCAAAGATATGAGAGTCCAATAAGCAAAAGGGAGGTAGATCCCTCACCTCAAGTAGTAGTAGACTTGGAAGAACAATTAGAAGTCTTAAGGATGAAAAAATCTCAAAAATGGAAAACCAAATGGGAAAAAATTAAAAGAAAGTGCATTAAGAAGTTGGCTGAAGGAAAGGAAAACCAAATGATGGAGAGTCTACTCAAGTCAATCCAACCAAATAAAATACTTATGTGGTAAAGGAAGAGAAAATAGAGGACCGAGTAGGATCAATTCTATTGGATCTTATGCCTGAAGACTTAGAAATTTGGTTGAAAACTTATCAGTCTAGAATAGAGACAAGAACTAGTCTAGACCAACATGACAAAAGTTACTCGAGAGGAGACTTAGAGAAGGAAAGATTGTAAATATATAAAAAGCTAATTGAAATTTATCAAACTATGCTAGAACAGACAATATAAACCATTCTTGAGATGAGAGTTCTAGAGAGAACATTCTAGGGATATTTAGAGAACCTCAACTCAAAGCAGGAAAAACTAGAACCAACAAAGGTTGAGGAGGAATTAGGGTTAGAAACCATGGAGATAGATTCCTTACTTCCTGAAGTAGAAGCAAACTCTTCACAAGACTTATGGGGCAAAGTTCAAGAAGGCACATGGAAAAACTAAAGGGGATATCCCTCCCTTTGCAAAACTAGATGCTTCTATGATTGACCTATGATGGGACAAGAAGTAGAATCTAAAGATCCATCCAATCAAGACCAAGAGAGAGATAAAGCAATTAGCCTAACTACACTTCCAAACTATATGGGTGAGTACAAAAAGAATCAGACATTTTCCATGCTCCCATAGTAAGATGCAAAGAAAAGAGAGCTTTTGAGGAAGTGTTAACCACTCTACAAGGGTTGAAGAAGGCTAAAGCTCATTGATTTTTAACCTTAGAAGAGCTTCTACAAGTAAAGCCCTAGTTGTGGAATACATTATCCACTCAATTAAACTTGAAAGAACAAAGTACATCAGACTAAGAAAAGATATACATGTGGATAAAGTAGGATATTTCAGTGAAGGTGATGAAGTAAATACTTGTCTTCTGATTACTTTTTGAGGATACATGACCAAAGCCATATTAGATACTGGTGGTGGAGTAGGAATAGGTACCAAAGAGATTGGGGAAAAATAGGAAAACTAGCATTAAGACCTACATAAATGAAATTTCAATTGACGGATGGTCATGTGGAGCATCCCTTAGGACTCCTAGAAAATGTATTCTTAATTACGTTGGAGTATAGTTCAAACACACTTGTGACCTTATCCATATGTTGACTTGGCAAGGCAGGTAGATATGAGATGATCCCAAGATGACCTTTCATGCAGCAACTAAAGGTAGTTCAAGATTGTGGATGAGATGCATTATATCCTCAACACTTGGGCACAACTACCAAAATAGATCCCCAAAACTTATTATCTTATAGGGATATTCCACCACTTCAATGGAATCCCATCCATAAAGAGGAAGATGATGTGTCAATTCATAGTGTTGGATCGAGTCACCCATCCTCGATGAATGAAGATACCCAACTATGGATTTGCAAGATGACTGAAAGCGAAGAAAAATGATTACAAAATTGGAAGCTAGGGTAAGAAGAAGAAAAATCCATAGAAGACCCTTCTTATATGCCTCAAGTATTTCTAGATAGAGCTTTTGAATGGCATGGATGGATGGAAATACTAGCAACACTAGACATATGTGTAAACAAAGAAGTGTTAACCATGAGTGAGTGTGTAGATGAAGATGGATATGACTTGCATCTATACATAGTAGTCCTCCAAGAAGAAGATGAAGGTGAAATGATAGAGAAGGAATTAAAGGAGTATGAAAGTATAGAAATGGAACTTAAATTTAATTTAAAAGAACAAGATATGAAGGAAGTAGAAATGAATGACTCAATGGAAAATTTTAAGATCTTCTTCATAGAGGAATACCTCAAAAACCCTAATAAGGAAAATAATGGAATAGAGGAAGAAGATCAATAACCAGAATATTTTAGAGTTCTCAAACAATTCAAGAGATATGAGGTAGAGGAGAGAAAAATATCTATTCAAAGGCCTAAGAGAGAGGTGCAAAAAGGAGCGGCATTTGACAATAAGGAAAAACCCAAGAAAATCATTGTGACTCAAGAAAATGATGAGGAGAGATGCACTTACATATGCAAGGATGTATCTATAGAAGAGGAACAAGAGTTGATAGAGTTACTATGAGAGCATATGGACGTGTTTTCTTGGACTTATAAGGATTAGAAAGGAGTAGATTTGATAATCTTCTCTCATATAATTCCTACGACCCCTAATAGTAAACCTTCAGAACAAAAGCCTTGCACATACAATGATGTCTACTCAACAAAAATTAAAGAAGATATAGGCAAGTTGTTAGCTCCTAAATTCATATATGAGATTGAACACACAGAATAGGTTTCTCCTTAGTGGTTGTACCCAAGAAGAATGGAAAACTTAGGGTCTTTATTAACTTGAAAAAGGTTAATGTTGCCACTACAAGAGATGATAATCCACTACCCATGAGTCAACATCTTTTGGAAAGCGTAGCATGCAAGGAAGTGTACAAGTTTCTTGATGGATTTTCAAGGTATAATCAAGTAGCTATTGCTACTGAAGACCTGCAAAAAATCACTTTTTCTACTGAATGGGGAGTGTATGCATTTAAGGTTATGTCTTTTGTTCTAACTAATGCCCCAACCACTTTCCAAAGGTTGATGTGTCATGTCTTTAAGGAATTCCTAATAAAGAGTATGCAAGTCTAATTTGATGACCTTTGTACCTATTCATCTCAAAATTTTGCACATATACAAGAACCACATTAGCAGAGGAGTTATCAGACACTTACCTATTCAATTTGGAAGTATGTCCTACATGGGTTGAAAAATTGTTACCTTTGCAAACACATGGACCTAGTCATAAGATCAATTCAGCAAAGGGCAAGGAGCTTTGGAAAAAATACGAAACCTTCACATTGTTTTAGGTAGCTTATACTTCAAAGACTCTAATAGAGTGCTTTTGAGATGTGTGGAAGATGAAGAGCAAACCAATTTAATCTGACAAGCCCATGAGAGCAAATGAAGAATACATAAATGTGTAAGCAGAACAGTGCAAGAAATTAAAAAGATTAAGAGTATATTGGCTAGAGATGCAAAAGGATGTACATGAATATGTGAACTGCTTGTAATATATGCCAAGTATCTATGCATGATGAACATTCATCTTTGCGCTATTCAAAAATAGCACCTGAGTGGATCAATCCATTAGTTGAGTTCTTGAAATCATGAACATACTTAGAAGGAGCTAGTTATGCTAGCAAGAGAGCTATAGAACAACAAAGTAAAGATTATGTGATCATGGAAAAAACAACATTTCAAACAAGGGAAAGATAATCAACTACTTATGTGCATTCGCAAGGGAGAGTACTTGTCTGTATTGGAAATGGCTTATGCAAGAGTAGATAGAGGTCATTTCTTAGCCGACAAGACACTAAAGATGATCCTCTTTGGAGGCTTATGGTGGCCAACACTCCATATGGATGCAAAGACCTATGTAAGAAGTTGTGATGTGTGTCAATGAACCAAGTACCCAATTAGAAGAGATGATGTGTCTTTGAGACCTATGATTAGTGCAAGATCCTTCTCCTGATTGAGAATCAATTTTATTGGACCCATCTATCCCCTAGCAATAGGCTTCCATGCAAAATATATCATAGTAGCAATCGATTATTTAACCAAGTGGGTATAATCCAAAGCTACTACAATAAACGATGCCCAAATGATTGAAAAATTCTTATTTGAAAATATTTTCACTAAGTTTGGATTACCTATCGAGATAGTCAGTGAAACAGGTACACACATCATCAATGAAGTCATCAAATCACTTATGAATGAATTCTTGCTAATACAGAATAAGTCAGCACCCTATCACACACAAGCCAAAGGACAAGCTAAAAGTTCAAATAAGGTATTATGAATGATTCTAACAAAAATACTCAAAAATGGTGGATCTAATTGGGATAAACAACTCCATCGTGCAATTTGGGCTTTCCAAGTAGCTTATAAGACATCTATTGGAACTACACCATTCAACCTAGTGTGGGGACAAAATGCAATTTTGCCAATTGATTTCTTGATTCCTACTCTTAAAGTAGTTGAAAAGCATGCACAGATAGGACATGAACTCTCTAATCAATTGGATCAAATCAAGAAATTACATGAAACTAGATTATAAGCAGTATCAGGTATTTATGTTACTAAGCAAAGGAAAAAGGCATACTATGATGTTCACATAAAAGATAAAGGTCCTAAAGTTGGATACTTAGTATTGATATATACCCTAAAGCAACATGCAAAGAAACTCCAACAAGGAGGCTATGGTTGCCTACTCATAAATCAAGAAAAATCATGTCCAAACCACAGCGAAATTTCTATTCGAAAATATCTTTATGTGCTTCAGACTCTTGGTAGAAATTGTTAGTGATATAGGGACACATTTCATCAATGAGGTGATTGAATCCCTGATGAATGAATTTCTTGTGATTCATAAGGAATCAGCCCCTTATCATCCCCAAGACAATGGGCAAGCTGAGAGTTCCAATAAATTACTATGTAGAGTTTTAATGAAAATACTTAACAATGGAAGGTCAGATTGGGACAAACAATTGCATCATGCAATATGGGCCTTTCGCATGGCATACAAGATAGCCATTGGAGCTACTCCATTCAATTTGACATATGGGAAAAATGCAATTTTGCCAATTGGTTTTTTAGTCCCTACATTACGAGTTGCACAACAAAATGAATGGATGGGTCATGAACTCTCCAACCAACTAGATCACATTGAAAAATCCCATGAGACCAGACTACAAGGAGCGGTGGGAATTTATGCGGTGAAAAGAAGACAAAAGACGTATTATAATGGACATATTGAAGATAAGGCTTTAAAGGAAGGAGATCTAGTATTGGTATACACATTGAAACAACACGCGAAAAAGCTACAACAATGCGGATATGGAGCACTTTTGATAAATTGAATATCCACTAGCAGAGCAGTGAACTTAGTCACGCTAGATGGAGACGTACTTCCTAACTACATAAGTGGCTATAGAGTCAAAAGGTACATGGAACCATTAACTTAAAAAATGTTGGCAAGACTCTTGGGAGCACAAAATCAAAAAAAAGTTGAGGAAAGGATGAGAGATGAAGCTGGACTAGAAGCACTAGAACAAATTAAGAAGAGGAAATAGTGGATAAGATAGCAAGATGAATGATATATACAAGGAGAAGAACATATACCCATGGCAAATTATCTAATAAGTAATGCAAAGAACTATGATAAACACTTGTGTCGCCAAACCCTACTTGAATGTAGGGATTGGTATAAATGAATATCAATTAGTAGATTCATTGATTGAAATGCTGCCACATTAAATTGCATGTGAGTCTCATTACTCAATGACCTCAAAATGAACATGAATCCTACTAAAGCATGTATGATAGGAATCGGAGGACAAGTCATTGAATGTATAGGAGAAATCTCAATGTCCCTACATGTAGGAAACACTACCATGAATCAAAGATTTTTGGTATGCAAGGATGAAGACCTTCTTAAAGGATTGATACTACATCAAGACTAGATTTTTGAGTATGAAGTCAGCATAAATCTAGCCCAAGGATACATATTGGCGAAAGTAGGACACAAAGAAGTCTTTAGTCTTCTAGAAACTAGGCAACCCCAAATAACCAATGCGATAGTACCGATGGCAATGAGTCTAGAGAAGATAGGAGAAGGAATTCCAAGTGCGACTACGAATTAGGATTTTCCTAATCCTGACTTGTATACACCTTGTGATGTATCACATGATCCTTTACCCAATTCTTCCTTAGGAAGTGAGCATGAAAGAGTTTCTGAGGACATTTCACTTGACCACATCAGCAAGAAAATTGAAAAGCCTACATGGATGTTGACCACAAGCATACCACAATGATCAAGTACATGATTACAATGGATTTTGAAGGATCAATTGCCACAGCATGAAAGTCATAAGAATGAACAGATCAATCAACAATCAGAAACACAAAAGAATAGCCGCAATCTAAAATTGACATGGAATAAATCTAAAATTCTATGTGTATGGATTCCAAAGCCATTGATGGAAGCTCAGACGTCACAACAACATATTTGGATTCCAAAAGTAGTCAAACAAGAAGCAAATCAAGAGATGGAAAAGTTGATTGAAGTGACATGTTCGTGGAATCAAGCAACTGAACCAATCATCAAGGATAGGAGAAAACCCCAGACAACTACAACATGGAAAGCCCAAACAAAAGGCAGAAGAAGATCAAGGAATACATTCAAGAATGAAGAAAAGGCAATACAACCAAATCAAATGCCACAAAAGCAGAATATGATGTTGGAGTGGAGACCAAAGAAGCAACAAGGAATCAGACAAGATAACCCAATAGACCATTCTTGCACTCATGATGAGTTCATTGCATCTAGAGTATGCATGATAGGGCCACATTACTCAATCATGCATTTGGCACATGGATTCTTCAACAAAATTAGTGGTGCACTTTTTGGCCATAGGGATAGGACCTAGCATGTACTATTATAGTAATGAAATCAAATTAAAGTAAATAAACAAATGCTTTAGCTATTAACTAATCTCTTGTTTTCTTTCAGTTGTTAAAATAAGAAAAACAAAAATATGGCTAGGTATCTTACTTGTCCATACTTAGCAAGGGGGATACCAAGCCACAAGAAATGACAGGTCATGGCACACAATGCAAACAGACCGAATTGGTTTATTCTCAACACTAATTCTCTATTACCTTATAAGTGTAGATGGCTTCTAAAGACTCTGAAACGATGGTCCAAGAAGAAGTGCTACAATTTCCAATGAAGAGTGTGACAAAGGCAAAAGGACATTGGTTCCAAGAAGACCATCCAGTAGGTGAGCATTTGTTCTTACTAACCATCAAAATCATGGACACCAACCACCAATTCCCAGTGATGTCACAGGATTTCAAAATCTTGCACAAAATTCTATCAACATTTGATGTTTTAAAAAATCTTGGAATTCACAAATATTTTGAACATCCCATTTATAAGTTTGACTTCCAATGATGCACTAAAGTGATGAACACACTGCATCTGGTACTAGACGTGCCATCAGTGCCTGAAGCGAAAGTTCTTAATGCCGAAGGAGAATGGACTACCATCCAATTCATGTACGACCTAATCAAAGAAGCCTTCGGATGGACTAAGGATGGAACTACCGATCTCAAGGAAGAGAGTCATGGAACCAAAACAAGAACATTTTTTTTTTATATCAATCACATTGACATCGAAGACATAGTGCGGTTGGTGCACCAACACTTCTGCTTCCCAAACATGCATAGATATATGGCACCTCAAAAGATTGTGGTCTAGCTGTTATCTCATGCAATCAAACAAGTAGGCAACCAAATCAAATTGACGCCCTATATTCAGGAAAGATTGTTTGAAGCTAAGAAATGATGGGGCCACAAAAAGTTCCTTAATGGAAGTGTGGCATTAACAGTATTGATCTACCATGCCTTGAATATCAGATAATGTCTTAAGGAAATGTCTTCTTTGACGAGAATGTCTAAATATGCAAAGGTAGAAATGGTACCAAAAAAGAAAAAAGGTGTGTGAATTACAGAAGAATCAGGCACAATCTCACAACCTATGATGCGGGATGCAAAACAGCTAAGGAAGTTTTAAATGAGGAAGCAACTCCAACAGCAAAGAGAGTGCATGTTCTTCCTAGAACTCTGCTGGAAAGGACTGCACCTATCACCAAGGCAGTGTTACAAGAAGCAATGAAAAAGACCCATGATTTCATGGAAGGAGAAGTTAATCTGCCAGTATAAGGGCATCATGACCAATAATTCAAGGCCACATCTCATCATCTGCTAGGCAAAAGATAAACAAAATTTCATCGATACAGAGAATTGGGGCTCATCAATTCAAGTTCATCATTAGAATCCCTAGAAGGCAATGACCAATCAACTATGAATATGGATATCCAAAGTAAATGATGAAGGAAGATGGAAAGAACTAAATCAGGTAAGGGATCAACATGAAGTGGAAAGCCAAAAACAAGGTCAAGCACAAGATACTAAATTAGAGCACGAATCAAAGGAGAAACAACAAAAAGAAGGAATATACACGCTCAAAATCAATGATATGACAAAGCTTCAATTCATGGAAGCTACTCTTGCATCCTAGAATGAAACATCTGAAGGAAGAGCGCACAAAAGAAGAAATCATTGAACAAGAACAATTTGCACCCATCAAAGTGGTGGCAGATCCATCACCTAGGGATGTAACCTTTCAAGGAAGCATGACAAAGTCTACCATGGTCAGAGAAGAAGAACATCAAATTCACTTACAAATCAGACAATCATTTAATGAGACAATGCACATTGAAAAAGGAAAGGACGTGCAAACAGGTGAAGAACCGTGTATACCCAAAACATGGTTGAATGTGGATGTAGCACAATTAAAACCAATGGTAAGACAAATGATCCAGACGGCCATGGACACACAAAAACAACTAGTGGAAGCTGATAAAGATTATGACAAAGCACTAGTAGAAAGAAATCAATTCAAGATATTGAGTGAAGATCTATCAGCAAAGGTGATGCGAACTCAACAAACGTTAGCAAAAAAAGAGGATGAAACCTAGGAGCTTATGGGAAATTGCAAAGCACTCATACAGGAAAATCAAAAGCTAAAAAATTAGCTCAAGGAGCTTCAAAATCAGTATGAGGCATGTAAGCAAAAAAGGCATGCATGTCAAATATAAGCAAAATTTTAGAAACCCAAATAAAGAAACATGGACGAGGCAGACACCTTAAGAAACAAGAACAAAGAATTACTTCTTCTAAATCAACAAATTGAGGTACCAAAAGCTAACCAAAGAGATACAATAGAGCTAGAAGCCCAAATGGCCAAGTATGTTGAACAACTAAGACAACAGCAAGAATTACGAGAACAATGGGAAAGAAAATACATGCATGACACAAACGAGTTACCAAATAAATGGAAGGCTATTGAATCAAAGATTTTAGAACATTACAAAGAGGATGCAGAGCAAATGGCAATAGTTTGTGCATGCCTCGTGCAAAGTAATGAAGACTTGAAGGCTACTAACGAGCAAATAAAAGACAAAGATAGACTCATTGAAATTTTGCAAAACTAGCTTTCATAGGACAATATGGGGACACCAGTAGCTCCGAGCTTGCACACGGCTACTGAGAAGAATGAGGTATGCCCTCCTTCTCCCCCCATCAATAACTCACCTGTGGATATGGGAAGGGAGGCACCAAGTGCTGATAAAGAAAAATAAACTATTGTAGAACTAAGCCGAAATAAGCAGACCCTGCTAGTATCCCAACTTAATGAAAAATTTGAAGACATGTTAATTAAAGTAATGAAGGAAGCAAAGATAAAGAGCAAAAATTTAGAACAGATCATGAAGCCATTCAATTTACCATATGGATTTCTCAAAGAAGAAACCAGGCATTACATTAAACGAACAACACAAAAGATCCTAATCAACAATTGAATTTTTATACAAGCTGGGGAAAAACCTCTTAAAGAGGGAAGAAAGTGCCTTGACCATCCTAAGTGTGTTCACACACGACTACCAAAATATATCAACAAGTCCCTTCATTAAGGAGACATGGGTTCAGAAGAAACTCCTCAAACATCAACACAATCAAGTCCAAATTTGGGTTCCTATGACCAACATAGTTACATATCTTTAGGAAGGCCATAGCTCAATCAAATACACAAAGCAAACACAAAAAAGAAAGTCAAATCATAAGTGACCATCAATTACATGCCAACGATGAGTACAAAAGGAAGCAAAAATGGAACATGCAAAGAAGCCTATCCCCACTACGAAAATATGGCTACCTCAATCCCATATAAATTCATTAGATGGATTCAAATATATCTATTGGCCCAAGTACCCATGATCGTAACCAAACATTGCAACACTTCGAGGTACATCAAGCAAACCTGGATTCCAAATTTCTAGAGTTTATTAAAAAATGGAGCTACATACTTTTAGAGAGCCAAATCACTACAAATCATATCAACAAGGCCAAGGATTCCACCATCCATTCACGAGAAAACCAAAGGTGGCTCCAAACCAAAAGCAAACTCTGAACTAGAAACCTAAGGCCAAAACATCCTTCAATCAATGATATGTTCACTCATCCCTTGTGACTCGATTGGTATGGGTTGTTAAATCTGAATCATTCACCTCAAAGGTTCCATGACAGTAGGAGTGCCTATCTCCTCCAAATCAGAGGTAGTAGAGTAGGATACATATTTCTATGCAGGAACCACGTGTTAATTGCACAACCATGTCTCTTGCACATATTATCATATCAATAACACTTAAAGTACAAATCCGATTAGGACCATAATCCACAACCTTGCATAAGACAAAATTTTGATATCCCATGCACTTGAGAGTGACAAATTGTAATGTGAGCTTCATCTATCACCTTTATAATTTGATATGTGCTACTAAACAATGAGTCTCAACAAACAAGACTATGTCAATAAAAGAGACATCCCTTGTCGAAAATCAAGCAAATTGCAACTTGTGTTTGAAAACCCTTTATATCAGTATACATAGTTTTTCAATGAACTAAAAACATGTGTTTTCTTGACATTTTTGATATTTTTTCAAAATTTTTAATATCAACATTTGCCAAAAAATGTATACCTTGCCATCTACAAATTATATATGAAAAATACGGAAGAGATTAGAAAATGCATATGGATGAAACCAATTTAACATATTTATGAGGGAGGAATTGAATTGGGATTCAGATATTTTACATAACATGATTTCGTCACATGAACTATGGAGCAACATTTGTAGAACAATAGAAATTATAAGAGATATTCATATCAAGCTAGAAATTTCTTCATCTATATCTATGCCTCCTTCATCTGATACATTTGTTTCACTTTTTGACTTTTGTGAACTCTCTCCCTTCTCTTCCATAGCAACAAGAGCTTTATCTTCATCCAAGTGCATACCAACTTCAGTAGGATCAAGCATGGATCTTCTTGTTTGCCTCGGATGATCTCTCTCACATAAATTTGGAAGTTTTTTTTGTATCATATTGATAGTTGGAGAACACTCTTGGTGATGTTCTTGAACCTGTGTAAATGAGAACCATGCATGAAAGTACTCCAAAATGACTTCAAAAACCACCCCAAAATTGCTTCAAAATAGGCTTTGAAAGCAAAGAATGAAGCTTTGAGAGTCCAAAACATGTTCAGGTAATGTGAACCTTAGTCTTTCCTCTTTCTCAACCACGACAAGAGTGTATCTTAATGGCAAGAGATGGGTGACCTCCTGAGAAGTATTGGGAACCTTTGCCTTCCTCGATCATTGAGGTCCTCCCTCGTGCACAACCAATGGTGACTTTGGTGATTTGGATGACAAGGTGTGCTAAGATCTATTTCTTGATCTATGCCTTGGTTGCCGCTTAGTCATAAGCCTTGGAGAAAGCCTTCGATGGGGGATCGGGTGCTTGCTTCGTTCACACAAAAGGAGCAAATATTTTGCCTCGAAATGTTTTGATATTAGTGAAGTAGTTCAATGATAATGCACCATAGTGGACTCTCCTTCTCGAGATCTCCCTGACTATACTTCAAAGTAGAAAACCAAGCTCCAATGGCCACACATAGTACTCTGCACAAAGGCTGTAGAATATGTAGAAAAGACAATGCACAAGGAGGCATAAACACAAATCTCTTAGGTTTTCCAAATGTGATCGAACTTAGAATATGTGGCTGACTAGACCACTATATTTTTCATTAAAAAAAATAACAAAAGTGTTTGGAAGACATTTGACTTTTCACATGGACACTAACGATAACAATAAATTGCCTGAGGAAGTAATGTCAATAACTTCACCACACTTTTTCTATATTTCATGCATACATATGTAAGTGTAAAAAAAATGCATGATGCATATAATCACCACCTTCTTACACTCTTTAAATCTTGTATTGATCCCAATGGCCAAGGGTCAATGGGATGCTTTCACCTCTTCTGAATGTGGTCATCCCTTGTATGTGTATTTTCTATGAAGAAATCGTCATTTGGAATGTTTTCTTTAAAGTCTTGTTTTGTTTTCACTTGCAAAAGTTTCACTCAATCTTTTGAAATCTTCAGCGGTCTCTCTAAAGAAGAAATTATGTTTGCAAACTTTCTCTCTAAAGAAATTTTCAACGGTCTCTCTAAAGAAGAAATTCTGTTTGCAAACTTTCTCTCTAAAGCATTTTCTTGTGTTTTGGTGCGTAAACTATATTTTGAGTCTTTAGTAGTCTCTTAAACTCGATTCCCTTCAAATCCATCTATTGCATTTTGCGATTTCTCTCATTGTTTTTTTTTTTTTTTTTTTTTGAGAATATAGAAAATTTGAAATGTTCAATGAGTGGGACTTGAACTCAAACATTTTGCTCCAGAGTGTTCAAGGTTTATCGCTACACAACACTCGTTTGGATAATATAGAGAAATTGTTTTTTCTCATTGAGAAGTTTTTTTTTTGTTCTTATCTTGTAATGATATTCTTGAATATTTTATTTTATAGCCCAAGACTTCATTTGACATTTAATTTTTTCAATATCACTAACTTGCAATTTATGATTTCTTCATTCTCTTAATCTTGAAGTCTCCTTTTGCAAAATTCTTTACCCTCACTCACTTCAAGTTTTTTTTGGTTGTGTTCAATTCACTTCTTGGTTTTTTCACTTATTGTTTTCAACTTGCTCAATCTTGGCACAATGGAATTTTAATTCCTAACCTCTAGCTTCACAAATAAACCACTCAGATGTCTCTCATGTCTCTCTGAGAAGTCACTTTTTACTTGTTATCTTGTATCCTTTTTGTTCTTTTAATTTTTTAATTATCTTCTATCATTCTTGTACCCATTCTCATCATCAATAGATCCCTTAACATTAAGAAAAGAAGACATATGTGCAAAATGGCACATTCTCTCCACAAATGGAATATTCTCTCTCTCTCTCTCTCTAATATTCTTCTCAAACCAGCGCTTTTGAAAATGAATATGGTTTTTGTCATGGTGCATTACCTTTTTTTTTTGTATATTGGGGAAGTTAAAGCTAATGTACACTTCAAACGATACATAACCTATTCTCAAACTAATGAATTACAACGTTCATAGTACAAAAATGAAAAAGATGATGAAAATTTCAAAAAAATATGAAAAATTTCAAGATGATTTTCTTACCAAAGCACTTTCCAACCTCTCCATAGCTTCAGTCATTCGTAGAAGATCTCTATTTGCAACATGATCCTCTACAATGATGTCAAAAAGTTATTATAGATTTGTAAACACAAAGTTTGTCAACTTCAAATAATAAAGATCAAATTCAATTGTCAATATAAGTACGTTACTCCAATCAAGTGTATAAAGACATGTGTACACGAAGGTTAAAAATCCAAAAAAAGCTCAAGAGTAAAATAATATCACATGCACAAGCAAAATATAAAACATCAGCCATGATAGCAAAACCCAATACATGAAGCATCATATATGTCCACAATGGGTAATTAGTAACATCCACAATTACCATCCAACTTATCCTCAACAACCAACATATGAAATACATCATTGCTTTTATGAATAAATACCCTGATGTGGAAAATTGATCGTATCTAAACCTATAGTAGACTTTGAGGTGCTTGTACTGGAAAATTGAAACTCATATTTATGTTTGGCACAAAAGGATGAAATTGCCTACATAGTCACAACAATAGTGCTTTTGGAGGCCTAAATGAGCTAAGATAAAAAAATTCAATGCCAAATAAAAAAGCTATTTTGAACTTCTAATCTCCTCAAGTATGCTCATCAATTTTCTTGCAATTCTAAGATTTTGACTAGAGAGGTGTCGATGATGCCCAAGATGAGGTAGAGACCCTCTCTTATACTAGTTGTTGGAGATTGATGTTTGCGGAAGCACACTAACAACAGAAGGAAGAAGAAGAAACTTGGAGCACAACACAATACAAGATGTATTACCAAGTGAATGTACAAAGATAAGCCACTTGTTAGGGTTATAGGCATATATACAAGCTGGGGAAAAAAACCACTTAAAGAGGGAAGAAAGTGCCTTGCCCATCCTACGTGTGTTCACAAACATGACTACCAAAATATATCAACAAGTCCCTTCATTAAGGAGACATGGGTTCTGAAGAAACTCCTCAAACATCAACACAATCAAGTCCAAATTTGGGTTCCTATGACCAACATAGTTACATATCTTTAGGAAGGCCATAGCTCAATCAAATACACAAAGCAAACACAAAAAGGAAAGTCAATTTATAAGTGGCAATCAATTACATGCCAAAGGAAAGTCAATTTATAAGTGGCAATCAATTACATGCCAATGATGAGTACAAAAGAAAGCAAAAATGGAACATGAAAAGAAGCCTATCCCCACTACGAAAATATGACTTCCTCAATCCCATATAAATTCATTAGATGGATTCAAATATATCTAGTGGCCCAAGTATTCTAACCTTCCTAGAAATCGAAGGCAATACCCATGATCGTAACCAAACATTGCAACACTTCGAGGTACATCAAGCAAATCTAGATTCCAAATTTCTAAAGTTTATTAAAAAATGGAGCTACATACTTTTAGAGAGCCAAATCACTACAAATCATATCAACAAGGCCAAGGATTCCACCATCCATTCACGAGAAAACCAAAGGTGGCTCCAAACCAAAAGCAAACTCTGAACTAGAAACCTAAGGCCAAAACATCCTTCAATCAATGATATGTTCACTCATCCCTTGTGACTCGATTGATATGGTTTGTTAAATCTAAATCATTCACCTCAAAGTTCCCATGACAATAGGAGTGTCTATTTCCTCCAACTAAGAGCTAGTAGAGTAGGATACACGTTTCTATGCAGGAACATGTGTTAATTGCACGACCATGTCTCTTGCACATATTTTCATATCAATAGCACTTAAAGTACACATCCGATTAGGAGGACCATAATCCACAACCTTGCATAAGACAAAATTTTGATATCCATGCACTTGAGAGTGATAAATTGTAATGTGAGCTCATCTATCACCTATAGAATTTGATATGTGTTACTAAACAACGAGTCACAACAAACAAGAACTATGTCAATAAAAGAGACATCCTCTGTTGAAAATCAAGCAAATTGTAACTTACGTTTGAAAACTCTTTATATCAATACAGATAGTTTTTCAAAATGAACTAAAAACATGTATTTCCAAATGCGACCGAACTTAGAATCTGTGGCTGACCAATTCACTATATTTTTTATTAAAAAATAACAAAAGTGTTTGGAAACCATTTGACCTTTCACATGGACACTAACAATAACAATAAATTACCCCACCCCGAGAAAGTAATGTCAATAACTGCACCACAATTTTTCTATATTTCATGCATACATATGTAAGAGTATAAAAATACATGATGCATATAATCACCACCTTCTTGCACTCTTTAAATCTTGTATTGATCCCAATGGTCAAGAGTCAATGGTATGCTTCCACCTCTTCTGAATCTGGTCATCCCTTATATGTGTATTTTCCAAAAATATCACTATAGAAATATAAAAAATGAACATACACATAGAATCTCTTTACTCACCCAAAAAAAAAACGCAACGAGCTACTATTCTATGAAGAAATCGTCATTTGGAATGTTTTCTTTAAAGTTTTGTTTTGTTTTCACTTGGAAAAGTTTCACTCAATCTTTTGAAAATTTCAACGGTCTCTTTCTAAAGAAGAAATTCTGTTTGCTCTCTAAAGAAATTTTCAACCGTCTCTCTAAACAAGAAATTCTGTTCGCAAACTTTCTCTCTAAAGCATTTTCTTTTGTTTTCTCTATTTTGAGTCCCTTCAAATCCATCTATTGCATTTTGCGATTTCTTTGATAGTTTTTAAAAAATTCTTTTTGAGACTGTAGAAAATTTGAAATGTTGAGTGAGTGGGGCTTGAACTCAGACATTTTGCTCCACAGCATTCAAGATATATCGCTACATCACACTCGTTTGAAAAATATAGAGAAATTGTTTTTTCTTACTAAAAAGTTTTTTTTTTGTTATTGTCTTGTAATGATATTCTTGAGTATTTTATTTTATAGCCCAAGACTTCATTTGACATTTAAATTTTTCAACATCACTAACTTGCAATTTATGGTTTCTTCATTCTCTTAATTTCTTGAAGTCTCCTTTTGCAAAATTCTTTACCCTCACTCACTTCAAGTTTCTTTTGGTTGTTTTCAATCCACTTCTTGGTTTTTTCACTTATTGTTTTCAACTTGCTCAATCTTAACACAATGCAATTTTAATTCCTAACCTCTAGCTTCACAAATAAGCCACTCAGATGTCTCTCTGAGAAGTCACTTTTTACTTATTATCTTGTATCCTTCTTGTTCTTTTAATTCTTTAATTATCTTCTATCGTTCTTGTACCCACTCTCATCATCAATAGATCCCTTAACATTAAGAAAAGAAGACATGTATGCAAATGGCACATTCTCTCCACAAATGGAATATTCTTTCTCTCTCTACTATTCTTCTCAAACAAGCGCTTTTGAAAATGAATATGGTTTTGTCATGGTGCATTACCCCCCTTTTTTTTTGTATTTTGGGAAGTCAAAGCTAATGTACACTTTTAAACCACAATGCAAAACCAAGAAATGCTTCAAACGATATCTAACCTACTAGATGCATCCAACTTTTTCTCAAACTAATGAATTACAACGTTCATAGTACAAAAATGAAGAAGATGATGAAAATTTGAAACAAATATGAAAAATTTCAAGATGATTTTCTTACCAAAGCACTTTCCAACCCCTCCATAGCTTCATGCTCCTCTACAATGATGTCAAAAACTTATTATGGATTTGTAAACACAAAGTTTATCGACTTCAAATGATAAAGATCAACTTCAATTGTCAATCCAACTACCTTACTCCAATCAAGTGTATAAAGACATGTGTACACGAAGGTTAAAAGTCCAAAAGAAGCTCAAGGAGTAAAGTAATATCACATGCACAAGCAAAATATAAAACGTCAACCATAATAGACACGTAAACAAACTTTTAACGATTAGACAAGGGTTTTGACACCTCAAGGACACTATGAAAGCTCCAACCAAAAAAAAAAAGTGAGAAAAAACTACACAAAAAGTAAAATGGATGAGATTTTATTCAAAATGCCTCTAAAAACTGATTATAACTTAAGTTTTTTATCTTATATACATAAAAGATTGACCCTGCAGGCTTATTGGTGTTTGAATCGAGCTCTTCAAAATCCTAAAATTTTCTAAAAACTAAGTTATCACTCGAGAAGCTCAAAGACTCTTTATTGTGAACTAGATCATATTACATAAAAAATCATTTTTTATTTATGGGAAATATATTGAAAGTTCACAAAAATAGACGAATATTTGTGATACCTATGATGCCTTGCTCTTTGTACATTGAGTCCTATTATAAATTAACTTCACTTCCAAACAATAATCCATCCATTCTATAAAATATTAAGAAAAATGGAGATTTGACAAGCATCTATTCCTTCGAGCTTTAACTTCGAAAAAACAATTGTACAAGTGAATGGGCAGAATACCCCTGAGACCCTCCGTATCCTACAAAGCAAAGGTTAGACAACGTTACAACCGATTAGAATTGATTTAGCCAAAGCCATTACATGTCCATCCCAAGAGTTGAACATGAAAGTTGAACACAAGACCTCCATCTCAAAAATATGAAAGACGTGGTGACAATGTGAATCACCATTGCCAAAGAGCATCAAATTTCCTTACATGATGACGAATATAAGGACGTGTTAGCAGCCAATTTGGGGGTCGAACCTCTACCCTCTTAACCGGATAGTCATGGTTTCGTCTAGAGGTGAATCTTGGACAATATATATATATACTTGAGAGTACAAGGAATTTGGAAAGATACACACCCAACCTTGTAAGATAGAGGCATCCATCTTGGGAACCTCTAGGCGTCCAACCCTAAGCAAGACTTGAACCCTGAACATTTGCATAGCAGTACAAGGCACATCCGATAAACCACTTTATATATTGGTGAGCTGCGTACTTTTGAAAGCCTGTGTTTTTTATATTTGAACAAAGGGAGTGCTTTTGAGACCAGATGACCCCGCTGAGGAAAAAAGGGAATGCAGAGGAATGGAAGATTAGAAATGTAAAGCGGAAAATTCCAAGGTTCTTGCTGGGCGTTGGTGAAGTGCATGTGCTGAGCGCCGGGCGCATTGTTTGTGGAATCAAAGTGCGTCTCGCGAGTCGCAGGGCCTCAGCCTGTCGTCTCTCTCTTCTGGCTACCGGCTGCCCCATCCCGCCCACTCCATTTCCATCTCCATCTCCATCGCGTCTGACAATTTGCGCTGTTCGCTCTAGCGTCCGCCCTCGTCTGATCTCGTAGAACTGGGTCGTACCACTCAGTCAGCGTTGCCCTCCCGTTTTCACGGACTCTTACATCGGCTGTCGACCGTGCGTGCGCGCGTGCGGAGAGAGAGAGAGAGAGAGAGAGAGAGAGAGAGAGAGAGAGAGAGAGAGAGAGAGAGAGAGAGAGAGAGAGAGAGAGATT
>CM035434.1:74948092-74950592 GCA_020310875.1 Ceratopteris richardii
CAAAGAAACAATACCCTCTATTAGATTATCCTCCCTAGAAATATACTTTCTTAGTTTACTGACATGAAACACTGGATGGACTCTACAATCTGGAGGAAGCTCTAATCGGTATGCAACATCACTCAACTTCTTTAGTATCTTCCAAGGTCCACAATACCTTGGTGATAGCTTACTACACTTCCCTGTGGACAATGAAGTAGATCTAGCTGGTACCTGAAGGAAGACTCGGTCTCCTTCCTCAAAGGATCTAGGAGATCTTTTCCTATCAGCGTACTCTTTGGCTCTATGAGCTGCTCGTTGCATCTTGGCTTTAGCTATTTCAAGGTTTGCTTGGAGATTCGCTAAGAACTCGGAAGCACTAAGATATTTCTAAGGCATTCCTATGGTACTGGGAGCAGTGGGATTCATGCCATAGTTCATCTCAAAAGGAGATATCCTAGTCACCTTGTGACGCCTATTGTTATAAGCAAACTCTACTAGTGGCAAATAACTATCCCAATCTGTTTGTCTCTTAGACACATATGCCCGCAACATATCCTCTAGAATTTGGTTGACCCTCTCGGTCTGACCATATGTCTGTGGATGATCACCACTACTCATTTTTAGTGATACTTTCAGTTTGTCAAATACGAATTTCCAGAAGTGTCCTGTAAATCTGACATCCCTATCTGAAACTATGGATGTAGGTAACCCATACAATCTGAAGACATTCTGGATAAACAACTCCGCTACCTGTGGAGCTTCTATCGTCTCCTGGTAGGTATAAAATGAGCCATCTTGCTCATTCTATCAACCACAACTAGGATTGTATCCCGCTTCCTTTGGGTCCGCGGTAACCCCACTATGAAGTCCATGGATATACTATCCCAATTATGATGTGGAACTTGTAAAGGATGTAAAAGACCTGGTGTCTTTACCCTTTCTGCTTTGTTGACTTGGCACATAAAGCATTGTTGAACATAAGTATGGATATCTCTGGCTAATCCAGGCCACCAAAATGTTCTTCTAACAAGTTGTATTGTCTTGTCAACACCAGGATGTCCTGCGCAGGGAACATCATGGTTATCTTGCATGACTTTCTTTCGCAAATCCTGGGAATCTGGCACACAAACCTTTCCTTTCCGCTTCACTATTCCATTCTCCTGTGAGAAATTAGAATATGGAATGGACTTGTTTGCTTTAGTAGAAGAAGAAAAAGGTGGAACTGTCCCGTCTCCTAAAATAGAGTCATCACTAATGGCTCTAACTATTTGCAACAAATGTGGATCTTCCACCTGTGCTTCCTTAATTTCTTGAAGCAATGAGCTTTCTAAAATTGTAAAGCTCATTTGATACATTATACGAGATAATGCATCAGCTACTATATTTTCTTTGCCTCTTCTATACAAGATTTCCATGTGAAATTCCTGCATGAGCTCAGCCCGACGAGCCTGTCGGCCTCGAAGATCTGGCTGACTACAAAAATACTTGAGTGTATGATGATCTGTGAATACCTTAAAGTCTACACCATAAAGATAGTGTCTCCAAACTTTAAGTGCATGCACCTCCGCATACAACTCTTGTTCATGCACCGGCTAATTGCGTTGTGCACTACTTAACTTCTTACTTTCAAAAGCTACTGGCCCGCCATCTTGACTCAAGACTGCGCCTATGGCTATGCCGCTAGCATCCGTTTCTAACTCAAATGGTTTATGAGGATCCACCACTTTGAGTATAGGAGCCTCTGAAACAAGTTGTTTCAGAGTATCAAAACTCTTTTGCTGTTCTTGCTTCCATGCAAATGGAATTTTGCCTTGAAGCAAGTTCGTCATAGGTGCTGCTATCAATGAATATGAAGAGATGAATTTCCGATAGAAACCGGAAAGTCCTAAGAATGATCGTAGCTGCCCCTCATCCTGAGGAGTAGGCCATGCTAAAATGATTGATACCTTCTTGGGATCCATCTGAACCCCATCGGCTGAAATCACATGCCCTAGATACTCTATCCTCGGAAGAAATAACTGTGTCTTCTCCGGATTTGGTTCATGGATCGCATATGTCTTCGATAAGTGCTTCGTTGATGATGCTCGATGAAGAACAGTCCACTTTCAGTCCACTTTCACCCTCTGTTGCAGAAAGGAAATAATTCCAAAGTATGGCTTGCAGCCACTCTCTGGATAGAGCTTTGAGAGAGTTGAGATTGATCCACAAGATGGTCGTAGCAATCCGAGAAGGAAAAACCGAGTGTTCGTATTTATGGGTAAGCTAGAATCGGCAAAGTGATGATATTCTTCCTGCAAAGCAAATGCAGGCTTCGGAGAACTGAAGGGATTATAGCAGGCTGGCGAAGAAAACTCCTCCCTATCAGGCGCCTTTGAGGTGAACCCCTTGCTGGAAAGACCCTTTTAGCTATCTCCTGTAGCAACGTCCAACTTCATCAAAAGTTCAAAGAAGAAGACGCGGTCTCATTATCTCTGTGGTCTTCCGCCCACGGCGTGAAAAAGTTTGTAGACCGCGTGTC
>CM035434.1:74958092-74983092 GCA_020310875.1 Ceratopteris richardii
GAAGTCACGACAATTAGTGTTTTGGGATGGAAGAATTTTAGGATATTTAGCTATGAAGACTTGATAAATTCTAATTTGTATATTCTTAGGTCAGATTTCATCAAACAGTTTGTGTGTTTTTGTATGTAAGTATGTATGTGTATACATGTTTATGTATGTGCATGAATGTGTGTATATGTATGTGTATTTGTAGACATATGTATGCATGTGTGCATATACACACATTATGATTGTTGCATGCATGTATGTATGTATATATGTATGTATGTATGCATGTATGTATGTATGTATGCATGTATGTATGTATGTATGGTTGATTGGAGCATGCATGCATGTATATATGTATGTATATGTATGTATGTATGTATGTATGTATGTATGTATGTATGTATGTATGTATGTATGTATGTATGTATGTATGTATGTATGTATGTATGTATGTATGCACGGTTGATTGTATGTATGTATTTATATATGCACGGATGCATGCAACTATGCATGGTTGATTGTATGCATGCATTCATGTATGTATGTATGTATGTATGTATGTATGTATGTATGTATGTATGTATGTATGTATGTATGTATGTATGTATGTATGTATGTATGTATGTATGTATGTATGTATGTATGTATGTATGTATGTATGTATGTATGTATGTATGTGTGTGTGTGTGTGTATGTGTGCATGCTTGCATGTATGCACCAATGAATGTATGCTTGCTTGCTGCGTGCTTACATGTGCATGTATGAGTCCATGTATCTATGAATATGTGTATGTGTATAGTGTAAACATGTGCTGGTCATATAGAAATCACATCAAGCATTGTGAAATCTTTCCCATCCAAGAAGCTTAATGCAAGCGGTGGCTCACATAGTCAGTGATCATCTGAAATTGAGGTGGATGAATTATAAAAGTCAGCTTAGGTATTACAACAAAGCATGCAATGGCACCAAGAATTGATGGGAACACTATAGAATGCAATGTATAGCCAATGTGCACGTATTTTATTATGTTTGTTGCAATGGATTGAGTATTTTTAGTTTAGTATATTACATCTAAAACTAGAGTGGATTTTTATTCAAAATCTAATATTTTATGATTTTTACATAAGAAAAATTGGCCACATACTACATTGTTGCATATTGATGTGTATTGTGGTGCTCGTTGATGAGGGTGAGCCCATCACATACAAAGAGGCAAAGTCATGTGAGCACAAGATAAAAGTTGTAGCTCAACAAATAGGTATACAAAATCAAATCTATATGAAGTCAAATTTAAGAATAGAGCTAGATTTAAGGGATATGCCGAGAAAGAAGACATTGATATTTAGGATGTGTTTTTCCTTGCGGTCAAATCAACTGTTCTTTGTATGTTGTTTGATCTCACTGTTGCTTTGGATTTAGGGTTTGTACCAAATTGATTTTAAAACAATATTCTTGCATATTGATCTTGATGAGGGGCTTTATATGAAGCAAATTAAAGGTTTTGTCATTCTTGGCAAGGAGAATCTTACATACAAGTTGAAAAGGAGTTTGTATGGGCTAAAAGAATTCACTAGACAATGTATTAGACATTGGATGCTTTTCTATGGAAAGATGGGTTCAAACATAGCCATGGAGATCATTTTTTATGCATGAAGAAGGATTTTCATGGAAGTTTTTGCTCTATGTTGATGGCATGATGCTATGTTGCTTGTTGGGAAGCAAAAGAGCACTTTAAATGCTCTAAAATAGCAATTGAATGCTTCATTTTCTCTAAAAGATCTTAATGAAGTTGAGCATATCTTGGATATAGGGATAAAATGTGATAGGAAGGAGCACTTATTGTATCGATTGCAAGGAAAACACATTGAGAAAGTGTGCATACTTTTTGTGAGGCTATATGCATGCCATTTGTCAAGATGACACATGAGTAAAGTGACTCTCTATGGAAGAATTTGCACACACAATTTTACATACCTCTCTTGCTTCAAGATGCATAAGATGACTCAAGGTGTTGAACATGGTCCTCATAGTCTTGCTATATATTTGGAATTGTCAAGGAACATTACTACCACTTCTCCATGTATATACAAAAGAGATTGTTCATCATGTGTTGGAAAGTGGTGGTTGCATGAAGCAAACAAAAAGTCAAGACCATAAACTATGAATGGAGGGGGGGAGAGAGAGAGAGAGAAAGAAAGAAAGAAGAAAGAAAGGTATATTAACGTCTTCCAAAGGCCAAACTTGGCCTATGAGACAAAATCATATACAACTGTGGTAATCTCTGTGTAGCAATGGAAAGGAAAAAAATACTCGCTACACAAAACTGTGTAGGCGGAAAACAGCAAAGGATGGTGGTACCTGTAATGAGGAGGTAGTGGGAATAAAATAATGGTGCCTGGGGGGAGAGTGGCTCTGGCTGAGCAGATAATGACCACCTGATACAAAGGGGAGCCATGAGGGAGTGAATATGTATACCCTAAGTGCTGATGATGGGTGGAGGTGGGTGGAGTATATGGTACATCGGCGGCGGTAGGAGTGCCTCCTGGAGGAAGCCTGTCCAAGTGGTGGTAGTGCACCTATGCTCCATCATGTAGTCGTGGGCTATCCTGATGCGTGAGATATCCTCCTGGTGCCTGGGGGGAGAGTGGCTCTCGCTCAGCAGATAATGACCACCTGATACAAAGGGGAGCCATGAGGGAGTGAATATGTATACCCTAAGTGCTGATGATGGGTGGAGGTGGGTGGAGTATATGGTACATCGGCGGCGGTAGGAGTGCCTCCTGGAGGAAGCCTGTCCAAGTGGTGGTAGTGCGCCTATGCTCCATCATGTAGTCGTGGGCTATCCTGATGCGTGAGGGAGGGAGGGAGGGAGGGAGGGAGGGAGGGAGGGAGGGAGGGGAAAGGGGGGGGGGGGGGAGGGAGGGAGGGAGGGAGGTGGGGGAGGGAGGGAGGGAGGGAGGGAGGGAGGGGGAGGGAGGGAGGGAGGGAGGGAGAGGGGTGGGGAGGGAGGGAAAGGGGGGGGAGGGAGGGAGGGAGGGAAGAGGGGGGAGGGGGGAGGGAGGGAGAGGGGTGGGGAGGGAGGGAAAGGGGGGGGGGGGAGGGAGGGAGGGAGGGAAGAGGGGGGGGGGGGGGGGAGGGAGGGAGGGAGGGAAGAGGGGGGGGGGGGGGGAGGGAGGGAGAGGGGTGGGGAGGGAGGGAAAGGGGGGGGAGGGAGGGAGGGAGGGAAGAGGGGGGGGGGGGGGGAGGGAGGGAGGGAGAGAATGAATTTCATATCAACATAGAGAGAGAGAGAGAGAGAGATGAAAAAATGAATGTTGTACTAACATCTGCTAAATACGAGGATGACCTGTAAGATAAAAAACACACAAAATGCTGAATCTGATACCATGCTTGTATGCTGAAAAATGCTAGAACAACTAAAATACTACAACTGGATAGTGTAGTGGATGCGGGTGTAGAAGTGGTAGATGGACTAGAGATTCTCTAGTCAATACAACAATGGGACAGAAAGGAGGCCAATAGACCTGGGCAAAACAATACGGGGATACAATATGATGAGGGAAAGTCCTCCAGCTCAAAGAAAATTGAGCATTGGTCAACTACATAAATGAAATAATATCAGGGGAGGGGGGGTGTTTTCTATTTTAAAGTAAATTGAGCATTGATTGTCGGATCTCTGCAATGTCCTCCATGCTCAAGATCCCGGACAGTGTACCTCTAGAGTGAGTGGGACCCAAGATTTGCTGGCTAGTGGTAGTTACTGGCCTGGAATAGTCTGTAACCTGCTGCTTAGTTCATCTCTCTGATTGTCTCAGCAGGCTGTCTCCATGTCTCCTGAGCTCAAGCAATAACGAACCCAAGCATCTCTGATCCTGATATCTCATAACTCTGGAAAGTGGCCCAAAACCCCCTCTGAATAAGCAAAGAAAACAGAATCTGTATGAACTTTTAGCCTTAGATGTTCAAGTAAACAACCTATAGTGAGGTGCAAATTGTTAGGAAGTGGATGTCTTTTCGTTGCTTGACAGTGCCAAAAACAGGGGTAGAGTGGGTGTTTTGGCTTTTGAGTACAAGGGGAAATGGGCTTTGGACACGTGTTCAAGTCCTTTTAGTTGTGCATGCTATGCAATCTAGTTATGAACTTTTAGCCTTAGATGTTCAAGTAAACAACCTATAGTGAGGTGCAAATTGTTAGGAAGTGGATGTCTTTTCGTTGCTTGACAGTGCCAAAAACAGGGGTAGAGTGGGTGTTTTGGCTTTTGAGTACAAGGGGAAATGGGCTTTGGACATGTGTTCAAGTCCTTTTAGTTGTGCATGCTATGCAATCTAGTGCATCATGACTAACTCCCCTGAGTACCCAAGAGGATTTCAGATGCAATTGCATGGAGTCGCATCTTTCTGCTCCTCGTCTTTGTGGTGTATTTGACTTTATCAGATTATGCTCTTATATATCTTGAATTAATGCAGCTCCCTTTTGTTTTTCGACGTCATGGGATTATGCAACTATACATCTTAAGTTAATGCAGCTCTTATCATATATATTGATGCAGCCAAGTTTGCTTTGCAAATAAACATCAACCCATAACCTCTTTATAGGTATATTGTTTTCCTGATTGAAACTCGGGATCCAATACATATGCAGCTGCATGAAAAGGTGAGTAATATGAATTCCATCGTGAAATGCATAATTCGGAAATTTCTTAAACCCTACAAAAAACGACATACATAAAGTTAAAATAATAACAAAATTTATTACATGCATACATAATACATACATATATCATACATACTATGTATGATATATGTATGCAAATGACCTGATGCAAGGTGATATATGGGCTGGAATAGGCAAAGTTGAGATGATATACGGACTAGAATATGCAAAGCTGAGATGAGGCTCTACATTGAATCTAGAGCCTCATGGGCTAAACCAAGATCTTAATGTAGAGCTTGAAGCTAGATCTTGAAGATAGGGCTTGTCATTTGAGGGATATGATCAGGTCCCGGAAAAATGAACCAACAAACATTAAAAAGCATCCAGTCACGAACCTTACATTCCAGTTTGAACCGAACAGAACAAACCTTATCTTATTGGTTCACGAATTGAGCCCACCATGGTTGGAAGTGGATATTGGCTCAACCAAGTTGAACAGGATCTGCCAAATATTATTCTGAGCTATTACTTGGAGACTGCCATGATATACTTACCCATCTGCGCAGAGCTTTGGGTCTCAGTAGAAGCGATAAAAAGAGTCCTTTTTGCCACATAGCAAGATCTGAAGGTTGTTCTGCATGAATAGGAATCAAAGATCTCCAATATAGACTCCACATACTGAGTGTTCCCCCTCAATCCCCTTGTCGCATATACAAAGGATTTTTTACTTTTAAAATAAAATAATTTTATTTTATTTTAGTTTTATAGACAGAATCCTTTCTTTTCTACGAAAAACGGACAACCAGTCATAGGGCAAAGCATCTATCTGTGTGTGTGTGCGTGTATCTTTGGGTTTGTCTCCTCATTCTTTGATCATCATTAATTGTGAGCATATCTATCGATCACCTCACCCAATTATTATTGCTTTTTAATGTGTGTACATTCTTTTTTAAAACATTCTTTTATTCGTTTCAAAGGTATGTCCCGGCTTTGTGTGGACTCTACCTTCCAAGAATCATTAGTCGTAATGATGAGTCATTAGCTGGATTCGAAGCAGTATTACTTGCCTTATATGGGGCAGAGACAAAGGCTCGCCAAGGTTGCTCACTAGAAATCAATGTTCCAGACCTGTCACAGACAAGTCTCTATCATACCCCTCGAATACCCTCCACATCATCCCCACTATTGCATGTGGGACAGTTATTTGCTGCTTTGGAGCCTCAGGATACTGTCAAAGCTACAAAACGAGCTTGCATTGTGGGTGTTGCACTGGATTTATTCTCACGCAAGATTGCAGCAATGCCTTCTCAAGCAAAGATTGATGCATGTCAATGTGCGCAGAGATTAGCCAGGCTTTCAAGTTCACAGGAGGTCTCTTTGAACTCGTTAGAGTATGAGGATGTAATTCTAGAATGTGGTCAGAGAGAGCCCATGCTTGATTCAAACCATAAACCTATTGTTGACTCTTCTGAGAATATATCAGAGATTGAAATTCTAGGGCCTGGTGAACTTTTTCTGGGTAACAAGTCACCATCTCGAAACACCACTCCACACAATCAGAATGCAGTTCCTGAAACCAGTGTCAGCTCCAAATGCTCTCCGCTGATTAAGGATATGTCATTGACAGATCCAGGGCCTTCAAAGACTGTTAATGCTTTTGATTTAGGAAGCTCCCTTATGCAAGCAGGTCATGGAGCCAGAATACCATTGCCATGGGAGCTTATTCAACCTCTCCTTAAAATATTGGGCCATTGTCTATTTGCCCCGTCAAAGAATTCTGAGGATGTGAAGAAGGCAGCTTCTGCAGCTGCGAGGATGATGTATCAAAGAGCTCTCCATGATGTCATGCCTGAAGCAATACTTGCGACAAGAAGTTTACTGCGCTTAGAAAGTGCTTCGAAGCAGGTAATGAAGACCGTTTCTGGATCTGTAACCTCTACTTCAATTTCATCAAAGCCAAGAAAGCCTGAGATTTTACTTGCCTCCAAATAAAGGAACTGAGCTACTTTGTATTTGTTGATTTGTTATGTATACTATTCCTTGTTTCACCACATTCACCCGAATCATCCAAATCACACTCTGCCCAAGTGTGGGCTCAAAAATAGTGGAAGAACGTTGCAGCATTGCACATAAAAAAAGAAATTGAATATTTACTCGGGAATCTGTTTTTTGGTGCTTGAAAGCACTACAAGATTTTGATGAATTCGTTTGTGTTTTTATGCTTACTCTGTTTGTGTGAGTGCCAGGTCATCAACAGTAATATATCTAGTGCTTTCATGTGCATTGTGTTCATGTAACCTTTGGCAGCAAAAACCACATAGACTGTTCTGTTCTCTATCAAAAAATCTGCTATGCCATTATAATGAAGGCTGATGGGAACATAAATCCATCTTCCTACCAAAGATGGGTATTAAGTTTTATCCTGCCAGATGTAGAATTTTTAATAACGTCAAAAAGTAGGCCAGAGAACCCAGTGGTCCTTTGTTGAGTCATCAAAATTTTTGGTTTGTTTTCAACATTACTTTTGGGAACTGTTTTTTGGTGCTGTAATTTTTCCATGTTTATTCTACTGGTCTCATTCTGCAGACTAGCCACGAAATCCTATAATTACAAAACAAGGTCTTTTGATCACATCATGACTGTTTTAAGTTCTTGATCTGGATGATGCTCACTCTGAGCCACCTGTTGACAATAGTTTGAGTAGAATTCAAATTGCTTGGTTTTCTGAGTGAAATTTCCTTTATATTTGTCATATTAGCTGATTCAATCTTCGATTATCTCTTTGTTGGAGGTGCAGTCAAAAGTCTCAATAACATGAAGTTGGCAGCTTGTATTCTGTGTGGCTTGATAGTGCCACATATAGATTTGCCTGCCAAATTCATTGAGATTGCCATCTACTTAGGAATGGGGTTCCTGCCCTTGTGTGCAGAAAAGGTGCATGCTTGCAAGCTGCTTTTATCGATCTGTCTGGATTACTTGTTCTTGCTGTCTTCGGATGATTTTTTATTTCTTCATTTGTATTTATATAAAAGTCTCAATAACATGAAGTTGGCAGCTTGTATTCTGTGGCTTGGTAGTGCCACATATAGATTTGCCTGCCAAATTCATTGAGATTGCCATCTACTTAGCAATGGGGTTGCTGTCCTTGTGTGCAGAAAAGGTGCTTGCTTGCAAGCTGCTTTTATCGATCTGTCTGGATTACTTGTTCTTGCTGTCTTGGGATGATTTTTTATTTCTTTATTTGTATTTACATTCTGTTGAACCAAAGAAAAGATTTCTTTTTGCTTCTTATGTTTGTCTGTTTCATTTTAAGTTAATCTTTGGAAAGATGAAGATTGGCTTTTGTCCAGTCAATCATGGAAAGATATATATTGGCATCTTATGTCTGTTGGTTTAAAGTGCTTTATTTTTTGGTGAAATCAGAGCTATTCTCCTTTTCTGCAATTCCTTGGATGAATTTAGAGCTTTTTGCTATTATAAGATACATTTTTTTGATATTACTTCTTATAGTTGTAGCTGTTTCGAAGGCTTTCTTTCATTCTCTCTGTTCTAATCAATCTAGGACAGGTGGATATGGTTGTGAGAGAGATGGGTTAGTGATGACAAAAGTGTTTGCTCGAAAACATTTTTGCAAAAGTCAACAAGGATGGATGCTTTGAGTTCTTCAGCCTACTGTAGAATTTGTTTGTGCTATGATTGTTCCTTTTCACTTAATGCCAATGCTTTAAATTTTACCCTGGCTATGCCGTGGGCTTAGAGGTAAGGAGTGTGTTCCACCAGCTTGCTTATGCATTTTCCCTCATGTCCATCCTTGGAAATGTGTATGATTGTTTCACAAGCAGTTTCAGAAGAGAGCTTGAGTAACCCAGTGCATAAATATGAGTTTTTGCTTAATCTATTCTATCTTAGATTTTTCAGTTTCTATTTTACTTTTTGTATGTGCACATTTTTTGTGATTTTGTTAACTTTATTATTTTGCTCAATTTTTTGTTCTATTCTGTGTGTGTCTGTGTGTGTGTTTTGAATTCCTTATCTTATAAGATACATACATGCCTGCATGCATGCATGCATACATACATACAATCAATACAATTGAAGATTGGATTCATCTTGTTTTTAATTTCTTTTTATAAGCCACTTTTCCTATTTACATGAACAGTCCACATTACCTAGGTGGTTGCTTATGATGCCTGTCTCATTAATTTCATTTCATGCTTCTTTTGGATTGGTTTTTGGAGTAGGCCATTTCTTTTCTTCCTTGAATCCTTTTTCTTTGATAGCATGTGTGAGTACAAGCTGGTGCTTGTGTGTATAGTTCGATCGCTGCCACATTGTGCTATATTCTTCTTCTTCAAAATCGTGGTAGCCTACAATGTGCCATTGTCTTTTTCTCCCTTCTTCATGTGCCATCTGGTCTCTCGATGCTTTATGGTTGTCTCCTTTCATTGGTTTGCTCCTAGATCTCGTGACAATGCTTTGAACATGCCATATTCCCTACATCTATAGCACATGAGAAGGTAGGTAAATTGTGGTTTGGAGCTCCTTGTGCCCTCCCCATCTTATAGTGATTGTCTCTCAAAGTCTTAGACCAGATGTCCTATTGTTGCATGCCTTTCACATAGTGATACTCACGATCTGTATGACCCCCCTTGCAAAATCGGCATGAAAGTTTCTTTGGGCAGTCCGGCAAGTATGTCTAAGCATATGACATGAAGCACACCATATTTATGACTTCAGCCTTTTTACTGGCTTTATGTTTTTTAATTTTGATGTATTTGGGCCAATTCCTTGGCCTCATGTCCTCTAACTATAACTTTATATCTTCCATGAGCATTTTTTGAAGCTTCAAAGCTTCCAAATCCCTTTATAATCACACGATTCGGTCGTCATGGATAATTGAAACAAGTCGGATTCTTGCTGCTTTTATTCACTCCATGATGACTTTGACTCTCATAGATCTATGTTTCAATCATCATGGATGACTGAAACAAGTTGGATTCTTGCTGCTTTTATTCACTTCATGATGACTTAGACTCTGACTTAAATGCCAACATGCCAATGTGGATGGAAAAAGTAGAAGAAATGCATCCTCTTGATTTTGAAGTCCTTTGCTTTTATAGATAAACAAAACCTTACACACATGATCTTTGAAACCTTGAACTTGATAGGAGGAGAACTGAATGTTGATGCAAGAGAGCAATTACATGATCTCCTTGGCTATGTTCTCTATTTGGGGTGCACCATCTTTGGAGTTTGAGGATGGATCCTCCACAAACTTGGATGAAGTAATTGGTAGGTGCTTATACATTCAACTCGAGGGGAATTTCCTTTGGAAGGTCTTTATTGGCATGCCACTAGGGCTGATCATTTTCTTTTGCACATGAGATCAGATCATAGAAGGCTCGTAGCCCTATGGGAAGGTGTATTGGTCCCACTAGGCATGAAAAACTATCGCTGGAAACCTAGGGCAGCCAGAATGATGGAGGGTTCTTACCTTAGGATGAAGCATCCATTTATGGAAAACGTCTATGCACAAGGATGGGGTGCCTTCAACTTGTAAAAAGAACCATTAACTTCAAACCATCAAAAAATGGAGCATGGATTAGCTAATGACCCCAAGGGTTGAATTCAAAAACACTATTCTAGGGGTTTACAAAGACTTCATAAAAGTCATAAGAGCTAGATAGAGAGCTTTAAGAGTGCTTATCAGTGTAGCTGCTTCCTAAACGTGCATGCACCAACTAATACAATTTCTAACAATCCTTGGAGCTAAAATCACATGCATAGACATATAAAGAGGGGTCTTTATTGCATTCGCTTATGGTTTGCCAAAACACCTTGTTCGATCAAGTCTAGCCCACCAAATAGCTAACACTACTCCAAGTAGCTTATCCAAGTAGTCAAGTCATTCCAATTCGTTTGAGTAACTCAACTAGTCCAATTAGTCTAGTTGATCCAACTCAACCAAGCATTCGAACCATTGCTTGTGAAATTGATTCACTTGCAATGTAATAGATAGAGAGATAAAGGCGAATAGCTTCTAAATCCTTCAAAGGTATACACAAATTATCAAGCTTAGGGTGAGGGAGGAGCTTGCACATAGCTTGGTCACAAAGAAGATACACCCTACTTGCTGAAGGTACATAGGAGGTGTCTACTTCCAATGGGGCTATCCTAGTGTGGGAGACATAATGGGGTAGGGCACCCAAACACACACAATCCCTAAAGGGTCTCTTATGAAAGTAGCAACATATGCAATTCTATGATGGTGCATGCCTTGAAAAACTCAAATTCATACAAACAAAGACTAAGAGATGCTAATGCAATGGATAAAATTGAATCGTGATACCAATAGTAACAAGATACTTTGCTACAATACTGTCTTGCAATATCTACACCAAAAGAGAGATCAATAGGAAAACAAGGAGAGAGAGGATAACCAACTAGAGATGAAGAGGAAGACAAGGAGGGATGCAAGACACAAGGATACTTAACAAATACAAAGGATGAATAGTGACATGAAAACGAAATAAGAGAGTCAAATAGACTCTAAAGTTCCAATGCTATAATGCTCAACTATAGAGATGTTGAATTGCTAATGAGAATTACCGATGTGATACTTCGATGCACACATGGTCTACTTCCAATTTTGTGTTTGATAGCCACTTGTTCCTCTCCTTCTCCCAACATGTACTCCAAGCCTCTAGTATAGATACCACCATCATTCATGAATGCACCAACACTCCATGTCTCTAACACATTAGAGACAACACCTCTACTCCACTATGACATGGACATGTAAAAGACTTGTATCTTTCAATCTATGTAGAATCTTGGAAATATGAATACAGGAATGCATGGAGAACATTGAAAAACCCCACAATCGATTAAGAAATCATCAAGGTCTAGTGCTTCTAGATCAAATTAGTTTTTTTGAAGTTCTATATAGATTCCTTCACACCAGCATGTATGCAAACATTGAGGGAGAAGAGAGAGGACATGACTTCTCCCAACTTTTTAGAAAAAATTCCAAACTTTGTCTTCTCTTTAACGTCTAGACTTTTGAGTTCATAAGATGCAAAGCATGTCTTGAGGTGTGTGTAAATGTTCTTTTTTGCTTTTGATGTAAGGGGGTAGTACACACAAACACACACAGTTCTTGAAGGTCTATTCTTGAAATATGTAGTATACACAATTTTACAATGGTGGAATTGTTGACAAACTCAAAAGCACACAAATAGTGAAATAAAGAGACTAAGAGATGATAATGCTAATGGATAAACATGAAATATGGTACTGGTAGAGAGAGAGAGAGAGAGAGAGAGAGAGAGAGAGAGAGAGAGAGAGAGAGAGAGAGAGAGAGAGAGAACAAGAAAGGAGAGTTTTACTACTAGACAAGGATTTAATATAGATAGTGTTGATATATTTCGGTATTGATGTATGTGAACACACTTAGGACCGCCAGAGCACTTTTTCCCCTCTTTAAGAGTTTTTTTCCCCCTAACTTGTATATACACCTATAACCCTAACGGGTTACTTATCTTTGTACATTCACCGCAGACCTCAAACTCCAACAATTGGTATTAGATCATGTCATTGCTTCATCTAGGGTGTCCTCAAAAACCCTCCGGTCACAATCTCAGAATCACACAAAAATTGGTGAGCATACTCAAGGGCATTAGGAGTTTCGATATGAAATTTTGATATGAGCTCGTTTCGGCTTTCGAACGCACTATCATAGTGCCTATGTAAGCAATTTCCTCCTTTTGTGCCAAACATATATACAAGTTTTGGTTCAACAATACAAACACCTCAAAGTTTGCTATAGGTTTAGAAGAGCTCAATAGGGTAATTCTGATCATCCTTTCAAGATACAATCATTTTCTTGCATCAAGGTATTTTACTCAGTGGCCATGGCTGAAAGCAATGATGTACTCTATATGATGGCTATTGAGGATAGATTGGATGGTACTAGTTATTCATTATGGGCATATATGATGCGTCATGTATGATGTACTCTATATGATGGCTATTGAGGATAGATTGGATGGTACTAGTTATTCATTATGGGCATATATGATGCATCAAGGTATTTTACTTAGTGGCCATGGCTGAAAGCAATGATGTACTCTATATGATGGCTATTGAGGATAGATTGGATGGTACTAGTTATTCATTATGGGCAAAAGGACACTGGAATATTGTGTAGGGTGTTGAAAATGTCCTTCTACACCTGCACATACAATTATTGAAGGTGATACAGATGGTGTTGAAGATGATGATCTTCAAATTCCCATTTGTGTGCAGTTCTTGCTCCACCTATTGCAGAGATGCTCAAGCACATGCATTGATATATTTGTCTGTCAAACGTGCCATTATCCCTCACATGCATTTATGGAAGAGATGCTCAAGTACATGCATTGATATATTTGTCTGTCAAACGTGCCATTATCCCTCACATTCGCTCTTCCAAAACAACAAAGGATGCTTGGGATACATTTATCACTTTATACCAAGCAAGAAATGAGGCTCATGTTGCTTACCTTCGAGAATAGTTGGAGAGTGAGCACATTGATGAAGGAGATTCCATGGACAATTTTTTTGACAAAGTTCAAAGATTTGAAGAAGCAATTCATTTATGCTGATAAAGTCTTACCAGATAGTTCACTTATGCAGAATGTTCTTAATAGTCTTCTAGATTCATATAAGAGTTTTGCTTCAAGTCTTCGATTGATGATGAAAGGCAGAATGCCTTAACATTTGAGGAAGTACTCTCTGTTTTGTTGGAGGAAGATCAATCCAAGCTGAAAAGGTCCATTATGCATGTTACAGATCAAGCTTTCTTACCTAGTCAGAAGGGAGAATGTAAATGGAGCTCATCTACTAGTAAGCAAAAATTTGCTAATGCTACACAATCAAAGAAGGAATACAAAGATGAGAAGAAAACAAAAAAACAAAAATAGTTTTGTATATTGTAAAGGAAATGATCATGTCATAAAGAGTTGTTCGAAAGTGGCTGCAAAAGAGGCAAAGAAGAAAGAGTGTGGAATGGTTACTGAGGCCTCTACACCTAAAATAGATTCTATTAATCTTGTGAAAAATGAAGAATGAGTGTTCAGTACTATATGCAACTATGCCCCATCTTCTCATGCGCAGTGTATGTCTGTAGTAGACTCAGATGTTTGATACTTTGATAGTGGGGCAACCAAACATATTACCTCGCAGAGCAACTTCTTTTGTTCATTTGAGCCTATCCCTATGGGGAATACTGTCACATGCGCTAACAACTCCTCTTATCATGTAATGAGAGTTGGTAAGATCATTTTGACCACTGCTTATGGTAGCTCTTTCACATTGTCAGATGCTTTTTTTTGTGCGAGTGATCAAGAAAAATCTGTTGTCAGTTTCAACATTAGCCAAGATTGGCTTGGTTGTCAAAATTGTTGATGATAGTTGTATAGTTCATGATCTATCAAGTGGCAATGTTATTATTGCTTTTGGCATTTTATGTCGTGGGCTGTATTAGATCATAGAATATGAAAAAAATTGTGAATGATTCAGCATGTGTAGTTCAAGATTCTCAAGCTATCTCAGATGCAAAGATTTGGCGTGCATGGTTTGGTCATTTGAATTATGCTAGTTCGCTATGCCTGCAAAAATCTAAAATGGTGTCCTCTCTGCCCAAACTTGAGGCACCTTGTAAACATGTTTGTTAAGGCTGTATTTTGGGCAAAATGTAGCGTTCTCCTTTCCCTAAAGATGGTCCAATTTGAGTTGGTCATAAATTGTAGCTTGTTCACGGTGATGTCTATGGTCCTATGTAGACACCTTTTGGGAACTGCCTTTACATTCATGACTTTTATTGATGATTTTTCTAGGCATGCATGGGTATATTCATTGAAAGCAAAGTTTGAAGTGTTTATGTGCTTCAAACACTTTTTGGTTTTCGTTAAAAATCTATCATGTAAATTGGGCATCCTCTATTTTGATCGAGGGGGGGATTGGCTAAGTGTGGGATAAAACATCAGTGTACAATGTCGTATACAAATCAACATAATGGAGTTGCTGAAAGAAAAACATGTCTCTCATGGAGATGGAGAGGTGTATGGGCAAAAGTCAGGCTTTACCACATAGCTTCTAGCTTGCGGCTATTATGTGTGCAACATATGTACTTAACAGGTGTCCCACCAAAGCAGTGCAATCTATCACTCCATATGAGGCTTGGCATGGTTACAAGCCACCTGTTGCTCATCTACGTGTCTTTGGTTGCTTGACATATGCATTAGTGCTTGAACAACAACGCAAGAAATTGGATGATAAAGCAGTGAAATGTATTTTTGTTGGGTACAATTCTAAAAGCAAAGGCTATTGTCTATATCATCCACATACTAAGTGGATTTTGGTTAGACATGAGGTTGTTGTTGTGGAAGATGCAATTCAACCATTACTTTCATGTACCAAGGAGACTTCAATTAGCTCTAGAGATGTGTATGATGCTTTTTTGCCTCTTTTACAGGTGGACAATCAAGTGCTTGTCCAAATTAGGCAATTTCTCAACCTTTAGAGGTTCCACATGATGATGCAAATCATTCCATTTTTGATGCAGGTTTACATGATGCACTTGTTGATGAAAGGGCTGATATAGAGGAGGCAAAAACTATGCCAAAATGGTTGATGAAGACTTCGAGAGACAACAAATTAGATGTACTACTGTCATATCATACTGGTTCAGGCTCTCATAGTGCTTCCTTTGCATCAGATTGCTATGCTATGGCTACCTCTAGCCTTTGTGATGAGAATAAGCTTATTTCTTTTGATGAAACACAAAATTCAAAAAATTGAATGACTACTATGCAATGAGAATATGATGCTAATATGAAGAATGGTACCTGCTCTTTATGTGATTTTCCTCCACACAAAAAGGCCATTGACACTAAATGGTTATACAAGCTGAAGCATAAGCGTGATGGAATAGTTGATAGGTATAAAGCCAGTCTTGTTGTGAAAGGTTATGCTCAAGAAAGAGTCATTGATTTTGATGAGACATTTGCACCCACATGATGAATGACCACCGTTCATAGCATCTGTGCACTTGCAGCTCATCATGGTTGGAATGTACATCGATTGGACATTAAAATTGCATTTCTGAATGGTGATTTACATGAAGAAGTGTATGTATTTCAGCCCCGTGGTTTTGTGCAAAAAGGGCATGAAAAAAAGTGTGCACGCCGAAAAAAGAATTATATGGTTTGAAGCAATCACCAAGTGCTTGGTATGAAAAGATGCATGCCTACTTGATTGCACATGGTTTTGAGAATAGCCCAACTGAGAGCACCTTATATGTTAAGCATGCAGATGATGTAATTTTGATCATTGTTGTGTATGTTGATGACATGATGCTGACTAGTCTAAATGAGAAGCATATTGTTGATTTTAAGGCTGATTTGCATGCCTCTTTTGAGATGTCAGATTTGGGGCATTATATCATTATTTGGGCATTCAATTTATGCAAGTTGATGGGGGAATAATGTTGTGTCAGACAAAATATATAAACACATTATTGTAGTGTTTTGACCTTGAATTTTGCAAACCTTTTTCCACTCCTATAGAAATAAGTTTATGGTTGAGTCTTCATGATGCTAGAGACGCATTTGATACTATTCTCTATCAACAAGCTATTGGATGCTTGATTTACTTATGCATAACTCGACTTGATATTCAATTTGTTGTCTCTCAGATGAGCAGGTTTATGCATTGCTGAAGTGTCAAGCATTGGCAGGTAGTTAAGTGCATCTTTTGATACTTGAGTGGTACTCGGCTTCTTGGATTGTTTTATCCCAAGGGGGATCATTAACTCTAGATTTAGATGCTTTTTCTGACTCTAACTAGCCTGGTTGCTATGACACTCGCATGTCTAGTAGTGGTTTTTGTTTCATGCTTGGTAGCTCATGCATATCTTGGTTGAGCAAGAAGTAGCCTAGTGTGGCCAGTTATAGTTGTGAGGTTGAGTATAGGGCACTTTAACAATGTCTATTGAGTGTGTGTGACTCATACTCCTTTTGGCTGATTTGGGTGTTGGTTAGTCTTCTGGCACTACCATCTTCACTGACAGTCAGAGTTCATTGGCAATTGCGAGAAACCTTGTGTTCCATGCTTGTGCAAAAGCACATTGAGGTGCATTATCATTATGTTAGGGAGAGATTCTCTACTAGAGAGGTCAATTTGGCATGGGTGCCCACACAGGATAACATTGTTGATCTTTTCACAAAGGCTCTACCTCAGGAGAAGTTTGAAGCTTTGTGTAAAGCTTTGGGCTTACTTCCTTTTGTGAATTGATATCTTTCCATATAGCTTGGAACTTTCTTATACATGAGTGCCAACTTCTTGTTCACTGCATCATTCATAAGGGGGATTTGTTGATATATTTCGGTAGTGATGTGTGTGAACACACTTTGGACCATGAGGGCACTTTTTTCCTCTTTAAGAGCTCCCTCCCTCCCCCCCCCCCCCCCCTTGCGGCTTGTATATAGAACTATAATCCTAATGGGTTACTTATCTTTATACATTCAGTCGATTAGCCCACAAAAATTGCCAACAATATACTGCATAAATGATCTACTTTCAATGTTGTGTCTTCTAGCAAGTTGTTCCACTCCTTATTGCCCAAGATATAATCTAAGCCTCCAATATGCATACCACCTCTTTCATGAATGCATCACCACTCCACATCTTTGGAACATTAGAGGCAATTCCTCTTTTCTATTAGGACACATAATCATATCTTCCTATCTTTGTTAAATCTTGGAAATTTCACTACACTAATGTACAAAAAACATATAAGAACCCCTTGATGAAGTAAAAAATCTTCAAGATTAGATGTTCCTAGCTCAACTCATGCTGTATTGAAGTTCCATAATTTTGGCATGGTGGTGCATGCGTGGGGAGTAGGAAGAGAGAAGAGAGAAGATAACAATTCTCCCAACTTTTCCAAAATTTTTTGAAAATTCTTGAAAATTTTTGAATATTTTGCATACTCTTTCCAAGTCTAGAATTTCAAGCTTGTGGGATCCAAAGGATGGCTTGGAATGCATGGAAGTTTTTCTTTTTCTTTTGGATATATGTGGGAAGTTCACATAAATACTCATAGTCCTCCATGGGGCCTTTCTTGAAATGTGTAGTATATGTAATTCTATGATGATGGACTTGTTGACAAACTCGAGCTCACATAGGCACAAAGATACAAAGATAAGAGATGCTAATGTTAGTGGATAAATTGAATTGTGGTACCATTAGTTACAAGATGATATACAATAGTAATCCTTGGTGATAGCTACAAAAAAAGAGGGAAAAATATGACATAAGAAGACGTGAAGTGGAAGACAACAAGAAAGGAGGAGTACACTACTAAAAAAGTATTTAGAACAGATAGAAAAGATGACCAATGACACAAAAATGAACCAAGAGAGTAAAAAAATACTCCAACCCTCTACTACAATGCTCAATTACAAAGATCATAAGTTGCCCATGAGAGTTATCAATGAGATACTTTGATGCGCAGATAATATACTTCCAATGTTGTGCCCATTAGCCACTTGTTCCACTCCTTATCTCCCAAGGTATACTCCAAGCCTCTAGTATGGATGCCACCATATTTATTGAATGCACCACCATTCTATGTCTTTGACACATTGGGGCCAACACCTCTACTCCATTAGAACATGAAAATTGCAAAAAACTTGTATCTTTCAATCTGGAGAGTCTGGGAAATCTAACTAGACCAGTCATGCAAAATAGGAAAAAGCTCAAAGAAACTAAATGATTATCGAAATTGGATGATCTTAGACCAAGTTGTGCTCCATTGTGGCTTCATAGATTCCTTCACAAGGATGCATACGTTAGCACTAAGAGCGAGGAGAGAAGGCAACACTTCTCCCAAAATTTCAAGGAAAATTCCAAACTTTCTTTGGAACTTTTTGATTTTTTTTCCAAAACTTTCCCTACTCTTCCCACATCCACCCTTTCAAGCTCATGGAAAGTAGAAGATATCTTGAGGCACGTGTAAATTTCATTTGTATTTTTTGCATGCTTTTTGTTTGTGTGTGTCTATATGTTCCTTTTGCATGGATGCTTCCTTCCTCTATAAGCCCGTTGTGGTGCTACCTTCTTCTAAGCCCATAGAGAGGAGGGAACAATGTAGAAGCGATCTTCGGATACATGCAAACTTCTTTCTCTCCCTTTTTTGTTGTTTTGTTTTTTTTTAAAACTTGTTTTCTTGACATTCGTCTCATGAGCCCTTCGAAGGGAGAAGACAATGCATAAAAGGTCTTGAGATCCATGTAGCTATGTTTTTCCCCTTGATTTTTTGCATACCTAATCTGTGTGGTCAAGTTATCTTGCAAAAAACAAAAAATTTACGAAGAAATTCCCAAAAATTGCAAAATTATTAGGATTTGAAGGGGTAAACTAGCCACAATTATCACAAAACAGCCTCTAACTTGTTATCTAAGTAACTTGTTAATGCTCTAGAATAATAGAATGAGATAAGTAAAAAAGGATTACATCAAAAAAGAAGGTAAAGACTAAGGATTTTGATGCAAAAGTTCCCCAATAATAGGGTGAAACTCTACTCTACACCCTTTCTTAGGATGATCGCAAGTACATCACTACAATTTCAAGGCCAATTACAAGAAGTTACACTATGGGGGTATTACAATCTTCCACATCAGACTCATGTGCATCATCTCGATGCATGGACTTCAAGATAAATAAGATTATCATGCATTCCAAGTATGAGACAATCTAGTCTAAGCAAAGAACAATCGGAATCGTGAATTTTTCACCATGAGAAGAAGTTTTCTTTCAAATTTTATAGTTGCATTGATCCCCTTGATATAATTTCCACTACTTTAAAATATCCAAACCATCTTAGTGTCAACTTGGACAAATTTTGATCCACTCAAAGTAACAAAAAAAATGATTCTTTGTTGGTGTGCTTCACTCTTAAGTTCTTGCTCTAGAAGTTATCCCTTTTGCCCTTGGGATTGCATTACATTGTGCATTACTTCTTTCCTTTTTTGCTCAAGAGCAATGATTCTCTCCATGTGAGATTTGATGTGCTCTCCCTTTTCTGTGGCTACACTCACTTCATTACAATAAATGATGAAATCATAGGTATTCATAGCCTCAATCCATAGAAAAACTCAAATGGGGCTACTCTTGTAGTGTTCCTTTGACTGGTGCAATAAGCCCATAATGCACCAACCATAGCCGATGGTCAAGTGGAGGAAGACCACTTTACCATAGCCAATAGCTTAGTGATTGTCAACCACTTTACCAAACTCCTGGGGTTTTTGACACCTCTTTCTCCCCACAGGAGTGATTGCATGGCAACCATTTCTAGAGTTGAATCAACAAGAATCCCACATAATATGACAACTCTTCTTGAAGCTCCCATTTCAGATACTGAGATTCTAGAAATTATCGATTTTCTTCCTAATTGGAAAAGGCCGGGTCCTGAAGGCCTCACCTATGAGTTTTTCAAGACCTTCAAACAGGTGCTGGCCACTCCACTATGCTTGGTGTGGCAAGAGGCGTCTTTTGGTGCATTGCTTGAATGTCTAAACGAAGGTGTCATCAAGCTTATTCACAAAAAAGGAAATAAAAACAAGATTGAAAATTGGCACCTGATTATGATGCTACAAATAGGGTACAAGTTCCTTGCTAAAGTAATTGCCAACATAATTTCTTGCCACTTACAAAGTTGGTTAAGTGAGGACAAAAAAGGCTTCATCAAGGGTAGATCCATCTTGGAGGCCATTACTGATATTTGGGAAGGTTTGGATTTTGCTGAAGAGTCTGCTCAAGATGTTATCTTCCTGAAGATTGACTTCGACAAAGGTTATGATAGGCTTGAATGGGACTTCATTCTCTAATCTCTTAAAGACCTCGGTTGTAGTAAAAAATTCACTAAGATGATCTCTACCCTACTGGGAAATGTGTCGACATAGATAAATATCAATGGCTAGTTATCGAAGGCTATCATATTAAACACTCTATTAGACAAGTATGCCCTTTGACCCCTCTGCTATTTGCCATTGCTATGGAGGGGCTCAGCTACCTTATGAAGCATCATACGGACTTAGGCCATATTCAAGGTCTCTTGCTTTCTCTCAGTCAAGGCCAGATCATCATGAGACTGTTTGCAGATGACACGAATGCCTTTGTGCATAATGATATGAACAAAATTGATACCTTTTGAGGATGCTTGGACACATTCTGTGTGGCATGAGGATCCAAAATAAACCACTCTAAAATCACTTTCAGAGCCATTATTGGACTTTTGCCCCGATTTAATATTGATGAGGGTTGTGAGATGATCTCCAAGGAAAAATCTTTTGTCTATTAGGTATTCCGATGGGATTTGACATTTTGATGGACCAATGATGGAAGTGGGTCCTCTTTGAGATTGATAACAAGTTGTCCTACTGGAAAGATATGCAGATCAACCTTGCGAGGTGAGCCATGGTAATTTATGCATTCCTTATCTCATCGTCTATTTACTTTCTCCCTTTTGGAGACCAAATGATAAGATATTATCAAATTGGAAAGAATCTTCTACAGAAACTTTCTCTAGATGGGCGAGCCCAATAGAAGAGGTGTCCCCAAAATTAAATGGACTACTTATATTAGCCAAAAGGATCATGGGGGCATGGGCATTTTGGACATTGAAGGCATGGCAAATAAGTTGGCGGCTAAATGGCTTATCAAAGCTTGGTGCAATAGTGAGGCCTCTTGGGCCATGCATATCTTCAGGAATAAGAGTGTTCTTATGCTTGTGGGGCTCCCAGGTTGGAAGGACCTGGGTTTGCTCACCATGTAAAATAGTTTGTCAGAATCGTTGAAGACTGGAAACGGGTGGCAGGTATCAGAGAGAATGATTCGATCCGGTTCCCTATCAAGGGCATCAAAGGCATGGAGTCCTAAAACGTCCCAAAAGCTAAGAAGCTCTGGAACAAGGGACTCTAGTATTGGAAACACCTCTGGAACTAAGAAACTGGCCAATGGATTAGATTTGAGGATATCAATCCGAGAATAAGTGAACTATGAAGAATGGATCCTTTTGCAGAGCAGATGCATCACTTGGGAACACTCAGAAACCCGCCTCATCATTGGGCATGACCCTCCACACCACGAGGGTCCTAAATGGCACAATGGTAATAGCCTGAACAAAATTCCTAGAATCAAGGAGAATTTTAACTATCATATCATGCTTAATAAGAAGTGGTGTCTTACTTGGATGGCTTGCAGTGGGATCTGAAGTTTGTGTCTCTCTGGCACCCCCTCATCGAGATAAAAAAGTCGATGTTTATGTGCCAAATCCTCCACCCGAGAATCTAGACCAATATAAAAGCTAGCAAAATTTGTGGGGCTCTGTTGTGGTGAATGCAGTGCCATCATGGCAAAGAGGATTTGGGACACATTTTCTTCTCATGCCCCAAATCTATCTTGATTTGGTGGATCCTTGAAAAAATCTTGCTGCGACAATAACAAATTAATTGGAAGCAAGCATTACTTGGCGAGGCAATTGGCTGCTCTTCATCATTGTGGAATGCTATAAGAGGTGAGACCCTCTGGAAGATTTGGAGAGAGAGGTGTGCTTCCAATTTTGGAAACCCTCCTAAAGAATTATCTATCGAGAAATCTCTTTTCCTCCTAGGCAAAAGAATTTCCAATTGTAAGAAGCCCCCATCTTTTAGGCATCATAGAGTGTTTCTCCTTGAGAACAACAAGATTAAATCCAAGTGGGCCCTGCATGAGGGGGACGAGAGGGTTATCAACCTTCTTTGTAAAACCCTCTAACTTCATATATTCTTCCCTTGGTAGATGACTTTGGATACAAGACCTTATAATGTTTAAAGATACTCTCCTCAAATTTTGCTTCAAAAAGTGGGACTCATGTTGCTACTCATTTTTAAAGGACAACCAAATGTAGAAAAAATATTCCTATATAAAACCTTCGCAACAAGAACTATAGAACAATCCACTGAAGGATTTTGTCTCAACCGACTAGCCAAGTAACTTGTGGCAATCAAGATATATCTTTTTGCTTTAGGGTGCCTAGGAGCATTGATGAGACCAATGAAGTCCATTTCTCATCTCCTGAAGTATTGCTAACTAATGGAGACATCAAGTGATTGAAAGCCCAACCTTGAGGGCTTGAGTGCACTTCTTTGACATGTTTCATAGTTCTTGACAATTTAAATCGCATGTCCAATATGCTTGGCTATCTAATCCCATTGTATAGAATATTTTGAGCCAATTATTTTCCTATCAAATTTCCTTCTTTGTGTACATCTTCTAGGATATCCATCACTTCATTTGGGGACCATGCAACTTTGCAATATACCATCTTGTCCTATCTTGTATAACTTTCCTCTCATAATCAAATATTTCTTACACTTAAGTACTAACCATTGCTTCTCCAAAGGGGGCATGCCAATGAAAGATTCACTAGAGGTTAGAAGGTTTGAAGCCTCTCCATACCATTGTAGCCTTTCCACCATTTGGAATAGCTAACTATCTCCACTTGTGATCCTTGAGGAATGATCAATCACAAAGTGTTCCTTGCCTAGCCTATATCTTAAAATCAAATTCTTGGAAGATGAGCAACCATCTCCAAAGCCTACCTATAATTCCCAATTTTTGAGCAAATATTTCAATGATTGAATGCATGCTTAGTGAAATAATGTCTAAAATTTTGTAAGGAAAACAAATGGCTAATCATTCACGCTTAGTAACATTTTAATTCTTCTCTACATGGGTAAGAACTTTGTTTGCATAGAAAATAGTATGATATGCCTTACAAATGATAGATGGTTTTGCTAAAATTAATCTTGCTGCACATAAAGTTGCATTAGTATGAACATGAAATTCCACATCCCGATTTGGTATGATAAGAAAAAATGAAATGCATAATCTCAACTTGAATTTCCAAAAATCTCAGTATAATTAAAAAATTCAATCAAATCTTTCCTTCGTGCTTGTAGCTCTCTACTTCCTTATGAACCTCTAGTCATAGCTTGTATGACCTATTGTAGCTCTCTACTTAGTTGTGTCAGAGGGTGGGTGACATGCGAATTATCCTTACAAACCTCTAGTCATAGCTTGTATGACCTAAGTAGCTCTCTACTTCCTCTAAGAGACCTAGGAATGGGCATTGTCACAATTTTAGCTATTCTATTAGGATCCACTATGATTCCTTTGATAGACATGATGTGTCCAAGTAAGAGGCCTTTTGTAACAATGAAGTGACACTTTGTTGGGTTGATCTTTAGGGCACTTACAAAAATTTATCAAAAAATTTCTACAATTCCTTGATGTGTTTTATTTTTCAAGAATAGCCCCTTCATCTTTAGTGAGAAATCATGCATGGATATTATTAAGAACCATGTGAGCCACTTACCCAATATTGCATGCAATTTTTTGTTGAATGCAATAGGGGAATTCTTCAAAGCAAAATCAATTATCATGTACTTGTATGTTCCCCACAATGTGACAAAATTGGTTTTCTCTTGGTCTTCTAGGTGTATGGCTATTTGGTTATAGCCACTGAAACCATCTAACAAATTATATAATGAAATGCCCCACAAATTCTTTCAATACTTGTTTTATGAAAGCGTATGGTAAGACATCTTGAATTTCAGCCCTATTAAGAGCCCTTAAATCCATGCATATCTAATCATCCTTGGATTTTTCTTAGGTATAATCATCATTGAAGAGAGCCATGCTTATTTTTGTAGGCAACAAGGATCCTTGCTTCTTCCAATTTTGATTGCCTCAATCTTGATTACCTCATCATTCTTGGGTTGAGTTTATATGGACTACTTCTTATTGGTTGTGCCCCATCCACCAAGGATGTTTGATGCAATATTATCTCCTCCTATATTCCTACAAGATATTTATGTGAACATGCAAACACCTTTTCATACTTATGCAAGAAGGATGCTAGATTCTGAAACAATTTATGGAACTTCCTAGTCCAACTTGCTAAGAAATCTTGTTGAGGATCTTCTTTACTTCCGAAGTTGATATCTTTTGAGTTTTTTCCCATTGTTCCAATCCATCAATAAATATTCAACCTTGTGTGCCATTGGTGTGCACAAATCCAATGATGCCCTCTTCTCTTGTGTCCCTCCTTTAGAAATATCCTCTATGGCAAACTCAAGATTGAGAGGGCAAAAAACTACTTCATTTCTGTATCTTTAGTTTTGATACCTTCAAGTTTTGCATTTTCCCCTTCACCATAGATCTTCAGGGATTCCTTCAACTTGTAATCCAATCCTCTTTCCTGATTGAAAT
>CM035434.1:74990592-75073092 GCA_020310875.1 Ceratopteris richardii
AGCTTTCAGATATAAAGATTTGGATGAAGAAAGATGCTCAAGCAAGGAGCATAATCTACATGGCAGTAAATGATTACTTGCTTCCTCATATCAGAGGACTTGAAAGTGCAAGTGACATTTGGAATGCTTTGGAAGAGCATTTTCAGAATACAACCAAATCAAGGAAAGCTTCATTATGGGCAGAGTTCACTACCTTCAAGAAGAAGGCTTCACAATCAATATCTGATTATGTGACAAAGATGAAAGACATTGCTGATTCTTTAGGTGCAGTTGATGAAGATATTGAAGAAGATAAGTTGGTAAGACAAATTCTCACAGGACTTAGAGGAGATGAGAAGTGGAAGCCTTTTATTTTATCTACAGAACTTTCATTAGATCATTTCGCTCCTGATTTGAATCAATTGTTAGGGCATATGCTAACTTTTGAGAATGATATCAAAGGAGATGTTGATAAGAGTGCAGGACATGCAATGTATTCTAAAGACAAGAAGAAAGCTAGCAAAGGAAAGCAACAATCAGTTGAAGATGAAGGTACTCCAAGCCAAGCAAACTTCCTAAGAGGAAGAGGAAGTGGCAGAAGTAGAGGAAGAGGCAGAAATAACAAAGATAATGTCAAAGCTTGTTGGATATGTGGTAAGACCAATCATCTATCTCATGATTGTTGGCACAATAATCAAAGCAATGGTAATTTTAATCAGAATTTTAATCAAAGAGGTAGAAGTGGAAGATATCAGAGAGGAAACTTCAGAGGCAGAGGTGGTAGGAATTATTTTGGAAGAGGTGGAGGAAGAAGCTTCCAAAATCAATCCTATAATAACACCTACTATAATTATGCTTCAGATCAGAAAGAAGATTTGACTCTTATTATGAATGCAACATGTGAAGCCTCACATGAAGACATGAGAGTGTTTTATATTGACTCAGGATGTAGTAATCATCTGAGTGGAAATATTGCTTTGATGGCTGATTTAGATCATAATGCAATTAATCATACAGTTCAGATAGGTGATAATACAAAGCACAAAGTAAAGTCAATTGGTTCAGTCAAAGCCAAAGATGGAAGCACTCTTTTGAGTAAGGTTCTGTATGTTCCTACAATTCCTAAAAATCTGATAAGTGTAGGACAAATTGTGGAAAAAGGATATGAGGTAAGGTTCACTAATGATGGAGTTTATGTTGAAGACCCTAGTCAAGGGTATAAACAGATTGTTACAGGAAAGAAGGAAGGAAGGCTCTTCACATTAAAGATACAAGGTAATGTTGGACATGCTATGTTTACATATGGAGAGCAAAAGGTGTCTGAATTGGATCTTTGGCATAAAAGACTTGGACACTTTAATGAAAGAGGTATAAAAGAAATGATTAACAATGGTTCCGTGCTTGGATTGCCTAATGTTGCAGGTCAACACATGACATACAGATGTGAAGCATGTCAATTAGGTAAGGCTCATAAGAAATCATACAATAAGCATGGTTTTATGTATTCAGAAAGACTTGAATTGGTACATACAGATGTGTGGGGTCCTTCAAAAGATTTCAGTATAAATGGTTCGAGATATTATGTCATATATGTTGATGATGCTACCAGGTGGATCACAATTAGGTGATCAAAGACAAGTCAAAAGTGTTTAATACATTCAAACACTATCATGCATATGCAGAAAGAATTACAGGTCAAAGATTGAAGAGGTTAAGGTCAGATGGAGGGGGAGAGTATTTCTCTAATGAATTCAGTGATTACTTATGGAATGCAGGTATAAAGAGAGAGGTTACTTGCAGGTACTCTCCTCAACAAAATGGGGTAGCAGAAAGAAGAAATAGAACTCTTGTTGAGTTTGCAAGATCTATGATGAAGGAGAAAAATTTTCCTAATTATTTGTGGGCTGAGGCTGTAAATACAACCACATACTTGGTTAATAGGTTACCATGTAAAGCCTTGCAGGGTATGACACCATATGAAGCTTGGTGGGGTAAGAGACCTACCTTGGATCATTGTAGAATATTTGGATGCTTGGCATATGCATATGTGCCATCTCAATTGAGGCATAAATTGGAACCTAAAGCAGAAAAGTATGTATTCATTGGTTATGATGACAAGCAGATGGGTTATAGGTTGTGGAATCCATCCACAAAGCAATTTCTTGTGTCTAAGGATGTTACAATTGATGAGCAAGGTACTTGGTATGCAGGTACACTTAATAATCATGCAGATGTTGAAGAAATTGTGAATCAAAGGAAAGGTAAATCAAAAGTTCAACTATTTGATGAAGGTGAGAATAGTGAAGTACAGGTTGAAGTTGAAGAAATGCCAAGGTTTGATCCAGAATGTGATGAACCAGAAACTTCAAGAAGTGGAGAAGTCAGAATGTCATCTAGGCACAAATGGCAACCTACTAGGTATAGCTATGATACTTCATTCTTGACTACTAAAGACTATGCTTATATGTTAAAAGCAGATTAAGATCCATCCACATATGATGAAGCCAAAGGGAAGAAGAATTGGGAAAAAGATATGCAAGAGGAATATGATGCATTGATGGAAAATGAGACTTGGGATTTGGTTCCTAAGCCAAATAGTCAGAAGATCATTGGATGTAAATGGGTATACAAAACAAAAAGGTTTGCAGATGGAAGTGTGTCTAGGTACAAAGCTAGACTTGTTGTGAAGGGATATGCACAAACTTATGGTGTGGACTATGATGAAACTTATAGTCCTGTTGCAAAGATGACAACCATAAGGACTCTCATAGCAATTGCTGCTTGCAAAGGTTGGAAATTATCTCAATTAAATGTTAAAAATGCATTTTTGAATGGTTATATTTCAGATGAAGTTTACATGGAGCAACCAGATGGTTTCAAAGATCAAGTGTATCCAAATTATGTGTGTAAACTCAAGAGAGCTTTGTATGGGTTAAAGCAGGCCCCAAGGGCTTGGAATTACAGGCTTGTAAAGTTCTTAAAAGAACTTGGATTTCAAAAGCATCAAAGGCAGATAGTAGCTTGTTAGTCAAAGCAAGTGAGAATGGATTTATTTATGTTTGTATTTATGTTGATGACATAATACTTACAGGAGAAAGAATTCAAAATCAGTGATTTGGGAAATTTGTCATTCTTCTTGGGAATGGAGATTTCATATACTCAACATGGAGTATATGTAACTCAAGAAAGGTATCTGAAAAATTTGTTAACCAAATTTAAAATGGAAGATTGCAGGATAGCACCAACTCCAATGGAAGTAAATCACAGGTTAACTAGATATGGAGGAGAAGAATTCAAAGATATGAATCTCTATCAGAGTTTGGTGGGTAGCTTGATTTATGCTACATTAACAAGGCCTGATTTATCATATGCAGTTGGAGTTCTATCCAGGGTAAAAAATAAGACCACCCCCCTCACTCAAAAGTATATAAATGTGGGCGAATTTATCTAAGTATCTCATATTGGAAGTATAAATATTTTGGCGAATATTGAAAATAATTTCCATTTGAAATATAAAAAAATTGGCGAATTTTATTGATAACTTATATTTGAAATATAAAAAATTTTCGTGAATTTTATAATAGCCTCCCTTAAAAATATAGAAATGTTTGAGTATTTGATACCATTTGCTATGCTAAATTAATTCCTCTGCTATGTTTTCTTTGTAATCCTGTTCACTATTGCTACCTTCTTCTTCCATTGTTAGTCAAACTTTTCTTCACCTTCATTGTGCATATCTACACACACATATACATGCATAACACACATACATACACGCATAATACACAATACACAAAATTCGTTCACACATTCACATACACTTTCATGAACATTCCACAACTCATTCCTTTTTGTGTAGAGAAGTGAGATCATGTGGGACATCTAGATCCTAACTTCATTCTGCCAATTGATCATATTCTAGAGAATCAATGGACTTGATAGAGTTTCGAATATATACTCTAATAGAGAGAATTACAGAATTCAAATGAAATTGGTAGCATCGAGATAATGCTACTGCTCTCACACAGACAAACACCAAAGGCATCTTGGGAAAGCTCCACAAGCCGTAATATTTATGAGGGATCCAAAGGAGATACTTCATTAATAAAAAATATCAATAGCATATTCTAAAAACAATAGAATTTACAGTTTCTGCATCAGGTTTCTGAAAAACAAGTATAACCATCACTTGTCAAAAATTGTTGAAACAAATCATGTTTATAGGATGTAAAACATTGAATGCTATTTAAATTTTTTGCTCTTCACAATGAAGCAAAGATAAATAATACAAGCAATCCAAGAAGCTAAGTATTCAAATATACTTAGCTCTTACATTAGAAATAAACAAAAACTTGGCAGAACAAGTGTATTTGCATGTTCCTTCAAAGGAGAATAACTTCTTTGTCTTGTATCTCCTTCTTTTGGTACCCTTGAGCTCTTCCCTAAGTGTCCTCCATCACAACCATCTAGTGCCATACCACCTTCAAGAACCTGCACATACATTCCAACACCTACATATAGAGTATAATTGCCAATGCCCTATGCATACACATACATGTGCACATATATACCTAATATATATCAATCAAAGTAGCCACATAACATGTGCATATACATACACACACCTCACATACATATCAATCTAGACATTGATTGTAGTTTGTATGTAAATAGATTATTGCAATTGAGAGCTACACATTCCTAAAGACCTCTTCTTTCTTCTACATTGATTTGTATTGTTGTAATTACCATGAAGGGTTTTGAACTCGAACAAAAAGGAAATGATATGAAGTAATCATAAATTATATTTTTCAATAGCAGAATGGCTCTCCAGATGTACCACAGATGATGCTTCTCCACAAGTTCCAAAGAGCAATGTCATTTCTGAAGCAAGCTCGCAATCTTTAGCAGATATTATGCCCACGGGCCACAAGAATCTGATCAGAGCTAGCTAAGAAATAAATGACGAAAAACGACAAGAATGCTAATCAAGTTCTACAAAGAAGCCTTGGAAAGGAACATGTCCTGGGAAAGAACAAAAAAAAATCATTTTACTTAGGCAAAATATATTGAAGATTTCCCTTGAAGAGAACCCCAGACATCAGATATTTTATATATTTGAGGAATGCATTTTACAATACAGCTAGTCTATTGCTTCATACAAAGGCTTTACCTACTCAACATCATCATAGCTTCCAAGAAAAATAGGTGAGCACTGGTGAATATTAGCATGCACAATGTCAAGCTCTTGTGTATAGTGACATAAGTTATATTAATGTTACAGGCAGAAAGCAGATCTCTCTTATAAATGCTAAAAGCATATAGCTCTATAGCCATCCATCCAACTTGTTCCACCAGGAATGACTGGGGAAAAACCTCATGTAGTACACCCTAATCTAGTCAAACACACATTAAATCATTCCAATGTCTTCATGAAATCTTTATAACAAGAGAACTGAAGCTGAATCGTATGAACGTACTGATCTCTCTTTCACAGCAAGGGTCCATCCATCAAGAATGCCTGTATTTTCTTGGCAATAATAGCCAAGGCAATGGTATCCTAATGGGATGTTAATGGGATTATAAAATAACGCCCCTTTATTATTTGGACCACCACATTTCGAGCTCCAAATCTTCTCAAAGTCCGTAATTTCTACAATATCAAGTTCTCCAATATTTAAATTTCCTGTGGCAAATGCTCTGCCTGCTAACAGGTAATCAGTATGTCAGTACAGCACTAAGCATATTGCCACTCGTGACAAAAATGGTTAGTTCTATGAAATGGTAGAATCACGATGTTACCTACATGATTTATGCATGCATAATACTCCATAGATGAAATGCAATAGCAATGACTGTTGTGAGGCACAGAGAGGCTGTTCACAGTTCCTAACGCATGCATCCATAAATTTGAAATACAAGGTGCATACATCCTATATTGTACACGTAATAATGTACGATAAGACCCTCCACAGTCACCTGCATGTTTAGAAAGCTGTGCATGTTTGATTAATATAACTGGCATTCGTGGAACGTTGACTTTGAATGAATCTATAATATATTGCACAACGTCGAGTCAGTTTCGTTAACATGTGACAATGAAATTTTATTCATATGTGTGGTCTTGGCTACTTGACGCTTCTAGTCAAGTGTATCTAGTAATGTGCCCAATCCACAACAATACAGAAACATAGGCGTCACACAAACCATATTCAGCAATAACGACATTTGTGCTGTTTTTTGCTTCATGAAAAAGCCATGCAAGGAAACACTTATAGGCTACCGGAATCCGGCAGATGCCTTGAGACCTGAAGAAGGAGATCGATAAGGAGACAAATGAGACATCCAAAGCAACAAAATGGATACCACCCCACCCAGTCATCAATGAGAAGAGCGGAGCGGACGTTGACCAGTTGGCCATTCGGAAAGTTGAGATGGGAGACAGAATTGCGATGGAAGACGAGCAGAAACTCGGTCGTCGTCATCATCATCATCATCATCTCTTTTGCACTTGACGAGCAGGAAAATAGAACTTTATAGATATCTAGAAGCATAGGAACGAGGTATAAGCTCGGAGCATCAACCTGAGACTCAACCTGCTGCGAAACCAAGCTTTCAGGCTGCGTGGAATTCAACAGTTCGACATCATTGCGTAGGAGGGAAAATGCAGAAACTTCGAATGAGTCGTCAATACGGGCTAGTCAGACACACCTCGCGACCCGTGAACATTTGAAATATCGAGGGGTTTGGAGCCTCAGCCTGATTGAGGACGCTTTCCATCTTCAGGTCTACGAAGGTGAAAGCTTCTCTGCCTGCACAACTTAGCCTGATTGAGGACGCTTTCCATCTTCAGGTTTACGTACTCTACTGAAGTTGGCCAAGGATAAACCTTGCTTTCTAAACTGCTACAAAATGAGTTTTACGAGCACGAATTAAAAAAATATCGTATTCCACTACAAATGCGGAAAACCAAGTGGTTTGACATTTCGACCTCACTTTTTCCACGAACAAACACCAATCAGAGCACAAACAGACAGATAATAAATTCAAAGTGAGCGAGCAACGCTGTGCTTTTATATGATTTTCTTTTTATGAGCAACTATGTGAATGCATCGTGAACAAACTCTGCTTGATTCCAGATATAATCCAATACTAAGGAATGCATGACGCCTGAACTGAGACTTGTTGTAGTCCAGCATGATTTAACTGCTCCGTAGACTAAACATAAACGACAACTGTTCTACAAAAATTACAGAGAAATCAACTAAAAATTAAATGCGCAGGGTGTAATTGTTATGTACAAAATGAGGAGAGCGTACAGACATGACAACAATCAAACTAGTAAACAATCAAACTAGTATGCTGCACTGCACTAAAAGAGATCATGTATTGGCCTATTCCATTGGTAACCAAGACAACATGTAATTCTGCAAGACATTGGTAAACAAGACATGTAATTCTGCAAATGCATAGCTTCCAAAGAATATATTGAGATGATTTACAATGTGAAACTTCATATTTCAAAATGTAGTAGACTGTATTATCGGCTGGCATAGATGACGCCCAAACTGGGATTAATATTTGGGAATAGAGACTTATCTCCGCTGCGAGCTATTTCATAAAAGAAGTGTGTACATAAAAGAAGCTATTTCATCTCTGGATGAAGCAGATTGACAACGGAAAGCTTCGCACCTGCACAGAAGATTCTTCATCTATGGATGGAGCAGGTGTCTTTAGCGGCAAGGGCTGCCATATAATCTTTGCACGAGGCCCGGGGCTGTAAAATCTTTATGATTGAAGAAAAGCAAGTAGGGTCCATGTTAACCAGCGCATTGCAGCACTCGGTGGGACTGATGGCCCATGTCCTCCCCACCTGTCCAAAGTTCATGGCATTCTGGAATGAGGCAATGCAACCACATTGCAGCATATACCAATGTACCATGCATATCCGAGGATTGAATATATACAGAACAGTTAATAACATACCTTGAATGACGCACGACGAAGGCATTATAACAGAGATTCATGGGAGGCAAGAACTCCAACGATGAAGCTTTTGCATCCAGTGAAACTTTGATTTATTGATATTAATTACGCAGGAATTTACGACTCCCTGAGGATACCTTCAGTTTGATAAGGGCGGCAAACAAAATGAAATGACCATGTTTTACATGTTAAACATGTATGCTTCACTTTATGCATCAGTGAATCCCTATTATCCATCATGAAGCTACAGGTCAAAGAAACCATGCCTCCTCTTTCATTTCTTGTACTGCAACTCTTTTATGCCCTTTTTCACAGCAATGGTGCATGAAACGAGAACTTCATAAAGGAAATTGTTTGTGTGCTACCCTGACTGCAGAGCAGGGCTATAAAAACCGATGCGAAGATGACTAGAATTGCACGTCGCCCACATGGGTTCCCGAAATAGCCCGACGATGCAGACGCCATGGGAGCAGACTAGCGCAAGAGCAATAGACGATGGGGAGAACGCAGGCTGAGAGGCGGCGATTTGGAAGTATCAAAAAGGAATTGATCAAAGGATTTAGGGCGAATATATGCATACATTTTTCTACACAAAATAAAATTTGGGGCTAATTTTTTACTTCAAAAAGCATAGAAAAATAGTTGTTTTTCCTTTTTTTTAGGTTAAATTCGCCATTGGGCTAATATTCGCCCTTATTATTTTCCCTGGTTCTATCTCAATTCATGCATTGTCCTAGAAAGGAACATTGGATTGCAGGTCAAAGAGTACTTAGGTACATCAAGGGTACACTTAAAGAAGGTCTGTATTATGGATATACTTCAGATACAAGAGTCAAAATATACAGTGATGCAGATTGGGCAGGTAATTCTGATGATAGAAGATCAACACACATCTACAGAAGCAAAATACAAAGGCATGGTGGAAGCTGCAAAGGAAGTAATATGGCTAAAGACACTTATGAAGAGTTTTGATGTTGTTCATAGTACTCCTATCATTTGTGGATTTTCAACAATATGAGTTCTTTATACTTGGCAGCAAATCCTGTGTTTCATGCTAGAACTAAACATATTGAAATTCAGTATCATTTTTTGAGAGAGAAGGTTATTGATAACGAAGTTTAAGTCATGCATACTCCTACAAAAGATCAACTTGCAGATATGATGACAAAAAGTTTGGATGGACCAAAGTTGCAGAGATTTAAAGATATGGCAGGGATAAAGAAGATGCAGGTAATCACAATTGATGATTGAGGGGGAGCTGTTGGAGCAGAATAATCAACAATTAGTGATTACATAAAATCCAGAATTGGAATATGAATGAAAGATTGAAGATTAGTTTCAAGGAAAAGAGGAGATTCAAAAACAAAGTTCTTTTGTACATTAGTATTGTAAATATTTCAATGTATTTGGAAAAATGACGAGTTAGACTCGTATATATATATATATATATATATATATATATATATATATATATATATATATATATATATATATATATATATATATATATATATATATATATATATACATGCTCATAGTCGTAAGAAGAGAGACATAGAAGAGATAGGGAAGACAATAGGTGTGAAGAATAGAAGAATAGGAGAGAATGAGATGAACATTATGTATGTCATCCATCAGATGTATGAAAACTTATGAGAAGAAAAATTTTTCAGAGAATTGCGCGTCGATCTTTTCTCTGATTCTCTTTCTGTGTTTAATCTTTTGAGAAATCCTTTTGTACATGTCTAAATCCATAGTTAATCTATCTATGGTTAAAGTTTGAGAGTTCAATTGCAAACAGGCTGAGAGAATTTTGAATAGGAACATTCATATGTAATAAAGTTCTGAGTGTCTTCCGAAACAGGCGCAGATTCGATGGTCAAAGAAATGGACAATGCTCAGTGTATAGTGTAAAGTTTTAGACAAATAAGGATTCAAAATTTAAGTTCAGAGGTAAGCCATCTATGGCTAAAAGCATTTGCTTAAATGGGTTCTAGTTTTGGAGAACCATGTCTTAGAAGTTGCAGGTGTCAAAGTCGACATTACAGAGAGATAGTTTCAGACATAGGTAAACTGTTTGAGTCATTTCTCACAATCTACTCAAGCATTTGAAGTATTTTAACTTGGAGAAGGTGCGCAAGCTCTAGGCAACACACTCTACAAAGTTTCATCAGAAACTTTACACAAATGATTAGTCAATGATTGATTAATGTGCAGCAGACTTTCTTGAGAAACAAGTTTCTTCACAGTTAGCTACTTTCTTGATAGTTTGGTACTTGTCTTCCAAAATTGGTTGAAGTTTATAGTTGTTCTTGATATAGAGGTGGTCTAACATCAAGAATAGCTTGTTCTTTTGGAGATTAACACTCTCCATCATATAGAGAAACGTCAATCGGATGACATAGATGCTCACATACATGAATTGATAGATTTTTTGTTAAATGCACCATTATCCCTCCCATTTGCTCCAAAACAACAAAGGATGCTTGAGATACACTTATCACTTTATACCAAGTAAGGAATGAGGCTCATGTTGCTTACCTCCGAAAACAGTTGGAGAGTGAGCATATGAAGGAAGGAGATTCTATGGATAATTTTTTGACAAAGATCAAAGACATGAAGGAGCAGTTGATCTGTGTTGATGAAGTCTTGCCAGATAGTTCACTTGTGGAAATTGTTCTTAACGGTCTTCTAGACTCATATCAGAGTTTTGCTTTTACTCTTAGATTGATGATGAAAGGCAATCCAAATGCCTTAACATTTGAGTAGCCTCTATTTTGTTGCAAAAAGATCAGTCTAGGTAGAAAAGCTCCATTCTGCATGTTGTAGATCAAGATTTCCTAGCTAGTCAAAAGGGCAAAGGTAAATAGAGCTCATCTACTAGTAAGTAGAAATATGGTAATGTTGCATAGCTAAAGAAGGGAGACAAAGATGAGAAGAAAATAGAAAAGCAAAAATTATTTTGCAAATACTGTAAGGGAAATGATCATGTCATAAAGAGTTGTCCAAAATTGGTTGCAAAAGAGACAAAGAAGAAAGAGGCTTGAATGGTTTATACCTAAAAGAGAGTCTGCTACTCTTGTTCAAAATGAAGAATGAGCATTTACTATTGTATGTAACTATGACCCATTTTCTCATGAGCAGTGTAGGTCTGCAGTAGACTCATATGTTTGGTACTTTGATAATGGGGCAACCAAATATATTATCTCATAATACTATTTCTTCATTTCACTTGAGACTAACCCTATAGGGAACACTATCAAATGTGCTAACAACTCCTCTTATTCTGTAATGGGAGTTGATAAGATCATTATGACTACTACTGATGGTAGTTCTTTCAAATTTTTAGATGCTTTGTATGTCACGAATCAAGAAAAATTTGTTGTCAATTTCAACCTTAGCCAAGATTGACCTCGTTGTCCAATTTATTGATAATAGATGTAAAATTCATGATCTCTCAAATGGCGGTGTTATTATTGCTTCTGATATTTTAGGTTGTAGGCTATATAAGCTCATAGACTATGCAAAATATGTGAATATTTCAACATGTGCAATTCAAGATTCTCAAGCTATCTCAAATGCAAAGCTTTGGCATGCTCACTTTGGCCATCAAAATTTTTCTAGTTTGCTACACCTTCAAAAATCTGAAATGGTGTCCTCTCTACCAAAACTTGAGGCACCTTGTAAATATGTCTGTGAAGGTTGTATTTTGGAAAAAATACAGCATTCCTCCTTCCCAAAAGATGATTTCCTTCGAGCTACTCATAAATTGCAGCTTGTTCATAATGATGTCTATGGTCCTATGCAAGCACCTTCTTTTGGGAACTACCTTTATGTCATGACTTTTATTGATAATTTCTCCAAGCATGCATGGGTGTATCCATTGAAAGCAAACTCTGAAGTTTTTATGCGCTTCAAACAATTTCTAGTTATGGCCAAAAATCTATCAACATGTAAATTGGGCATCCTTTGTTCTAATGGAGGAGGCGAATACATGTCTTTTGAGTTTAATGCATTTCTAGCTCCACGTGGGATAAAACATCACTGTACAGTGTCATATACACCTCAACAAAATGGATTTGCTAAAAGAAAGAATAGGTCTCTCATGGAAATAGCGAGGTGTATGGTCAAAAGTCAAGGTTTACCACATGGCTTTTGGCTTGAGGTTGTTATGTGTGCAACATATGTACTGAACAAGTGTCCCACCAAACCAATACAATCTATCACTCCATATGAGGTTTGGCATGGTTGCAAGATATCTATTGCTCATTTGAATGTCTTTGGTTGTCTAGCATATGCATTAGTCCATGAACAACAATGCAAGAAATCAGATGATAAAGCAGTGAAATGTATTTTTGTCCGGTATAGTTCTAAAAGCAAAGACTATTATCGGTATCATCCATAGAATAAATGCATTTTGATTAATCGTGATGTTGTTTTGGTGGAAAATGCAATTTTCGTATTACCTTCAAGTACCAAGGAGACTTCTGTTAGCTCTAGAAAAGAATGATACCTGGTCTTTATTTGATTTGGCTCCAAGCAAAAAAGCAATTTGCACTAAATAGGTATATAAGCCGAAGCATAAGCTTGATGGTATAGTTGACAGTTATAAGGCTAGGCTTGTTAGAAAAGGTTGTGCTTAAGAGAGAGGCATTGATTTTGATGAGAACTTTGCACCCAGATGCCAAATGACCATCGATGTTAGCTCACAAAATGGTTGGTTTTTATGCACTAATGTGGTTCTATTTGGCAGGAAAATACGTTTGATTTCAGGTACTTAAAGGATGGAATTGACGATTGATGAGAAGTATTTGGAGTGTGCAGAGCCCCTCCTATAGTGCATCCGAATGGGATTACGGATGCCAAGTTGCAGGAGCTGCTGGGTCTCTTATTGTTGCAGGTCTTGTGGTCATCTCGTCCGTCTGACTGATGATATATGGCGTCACTTCTTTCAAGGAGGGCGATAAAAGTGTGATTCTCAAGCACTTCCATCGAATCCAACAAAGCTCAGCTTTGAGAGACCACCAGTTTGGATGGCACCATATCCAAAATATGAGGGGTCATGGTGGGCTCCAAATCTCTGCTTGGACTTTAGCACGCCTTTTGTCAGGAGGATAGCTAGTATCCAAAAGCTGGCCAGTCTTCTGACGTGATCGAGGTGTGGTTGTAACTGCTCTGAGAAGAGAAACGGAAAAGGGGGGAAGAGTGAAGGAGGACGAGAGCTGCTCGTTTTAGGGAGTTTTTTTGTCGGATACTGGGGAGGGTGGAATTTTTTTTTGAAAAGAAGGGGGGGACACATTGGAGGAGGGAGGAGAAGGAATGCGCATGATCTGACGAGCAAGGAGAAACGGGATAGAGCTAACAGGACCTCTAAATGGAGAGAGAGGGATGGAGGTAGTGGAGTTCGGCATACCAGTATAGCAACCCGTTGAACTGGTTTGGCAATCGCACATAAGGGATTTTCAAGTCACACTCCCAGCTGCTAATCCTGGACACTACAAGGAGGTAGAATATACGGAAGGACCGCCTCTAGCAGTCGGCGACAGGGTCAAAATTCACTATGTTGAAGGTGCTCTCTCTCTCTCTCTGTGTAGAGCGCGGAGGCTACGTGTTTAGTCCATAGGTTATGTTTATGTTGTAGATCAGATGTAATCTGTTTAGTTCATAAGTCATTTTGTTGATGATGTCGTTTGCGTATCGAAGAATTCGGGCATTACAATTACATAAAGTTCAGGTGGGACGTGATGGATCATGACAACTATTACTGCAAGCTTACAATATTCGATGGAGGTTTCATATCCAAGAAATTTGCTTCATTAGTCTATCACTACAGCGTTACTCTTCCTCTGATAACTTGTCATGTACAATGGTATGGAAAATCGAATACGACGACCTCGAGCAGCATGATTGCATTGATATTTTGAAAGAAGAACTCACAAAGTTCTCGAACATCATTTCCGCCCACATAGATGAGACTATCAAATAAATTTAATGTGTCTTTTAGCCCTCTCCATGTCTACATCGCTCTATCTTTGAAATAAATGTCTATGGTTTCTCTGAACTAGTAGTTTGCGATTTCCGCGACTGTGTGTCTTCCCTGTAGTGCCTCAACGTTTCTATTTATCTGCAAATGTCATGAACAACTCAGAGAGCCCAACTTCGTACTCTGCTTATAATAGAAGCATCTATTAAATAGAACTCTGTAGTTTGTGTTCTGTACTCTGTATCTCATTTCATTCTTTTCCTTAGATATCTGAAATCTATACATGGCCATCTGGAAGATGAAGAATTCATAATTTTTTTTTTTTTTTTGAACTTTGAAGTGAGTAGTGAAGCAAAGGATAGGAGGCATGTGTGTGTACGCGTGTACATGTGTGCATGTGATAATGAGGAAAAGAGGGAGAAAACCAGTGTATGTGGCACGGTAAATCAAAGTATAAGTGAGTGAGAGTGTGTGGGAGTATGCGTGTATGAGAGAGCGAGCGAGAGAAAGGGGTTAGAAATAGGGGAGCAAGAGACAAAAGGGCAAGCAAGAAGTGAGTGTGCTTCATACCCTATTGAGAATTTAGAAGAAGATAGATAGGTCGATTGCAAGTCATTTGGGCAAACCAATAGCCTAAGTGTGCATCTTTTCCCTTGGACCAAAAGTCCTAGCATTTTGGTGCGTCTGCCGGGAAGTATATGAGTTAGTGCATAGACATAGGAAGGATCCATTGCAAGATAATTGTGTGGTCTAAGTAATCCAATTGGACCGATTCCGAGGGGTCTGAACAAAATAAAGTCTTGTATAATCACTTTTTCCTTGGGCTCAAGACGTAATCATTTTGGTGCGTTTGCCGGGAAAAGCTTGGCACATCTCTATAAGAGAGTGCCATAGGTTCGCCTAGCGCCACAGGTTGGCCGAGCTTGCGGACCCCAAGATCTAGTACATGAGCGAGGGGAGCTCATCGTCAGGAGAAACACAAACTCAAAGAGAGGAACGCGCTCAGAGAAGAGCCCTTGAAAGAGAAAGGAGAAGGTGGGAACCGCCAGGTGAGTGGACCTCGATTGGCTCGAAGAAATCAGTCAAAAACGTGTACTCCCGTAGGAGAGTCGCGAATCAAGTGCGGAAGTTTGAAGGAGGGATCCTGAAGCCACGTGTACTAAATTTCTGGGATCGAAGTGATATTGACATCACACCTCTGTTCGAAATGGCTCAGCGGATTTCAGTTCACTTGGGGGACTTCACCAAGTTCTCAGGTACTTGGGACGAAGATCCGGATAGTTTTATCCAACTATTTGAGGTTACCTGTGAGGCCAATGATGTAGTTGACCAGGATCAAAGGTTGAAAATTTTTCCGGCTATTCTCCGTGATGAGGCAGCCAATTGGTATGGGAATCTGACACCACAAGAGCGTGGAACTTATCAAATGCTCAAGGAAGCCTTCTTTGCAAAGTTTCGACGACAAGGCTTCCAAGATAGATTGGCCCAACAAATGGATTACTTGCGACAAGGAGTCAATGAGAGCATCGATAACTACATTCAGAGAATGGAAACGTTGGTAAGAAAGATGGGCGTGAATGCCCCGAACGATGAGACATTGAAATGAAGATTCATTTCGGGATTGCGAGATCCTACGGCACAGCAGCATATCAGCCTGACAAGACCTGCGACTTTAATGGATGCTAAGGAACAAGCGAGGCTTTGGGAGGAAGTACAATTATGCCAACAAAGGAAGATGGAGCTCTTATACGAGCCAATGGGAGGCCCAGGAAACATACCGATGAAAGATCCTGGCCAAGGAAGTCCCGCATTGATGACCCCAGCTTTTGTAGCTGCCACTAGCACGCCAAGCGAGGTAAAGCCTGCGCTAACTGAAGAACGAATATTAGAGTTGGTCACACAAGCTATAAAAGCTGCCACAATAACTCAGGAGACATACACAGTAAAACCAGAGGTCACAACAAACCCGAATCAAGTGTTTCAATCAAATACATGGTGTGGAAAGTGTCATGGTTACGGCCATTTGGCTTCAGAATGCCCTACAGTCTCGAGAGTATTCACAGATAGATCACCACCTAGGATGCGTTGTACTTTTTGTGGAAGAACAAATCACACAGAGGACCGATGTTACAACAAGAGAGCCTACGAAGAGAGGACCATGAAATCAGGAGATACAAGAGAAAGACCTTACACGGGATTGCCCGCTCAAAGTGTACCACCTACATCTCGTTGGGAAAACAGATCGACTTATGGATATGGTGCTCAGGGTCAAGGAGGAGACTATCCAAGAGGAGCCGTACGTGATCAAAGAAGAGATGGTCCAATCCAGTGCTGGAGATGTCATGGCTTTGGCCATACTCAATCTAGATGTCCAAACGAAAAGAAGCCAATTGATTACACCCCACTATGTAGGTACTGTAGTGGAGAGGGCCACTTTGATGAGGATTGTCCAAAATGAAGAGCTGTCACTGGCAAGGAAAAAGGACCAGTAGGGTCCTCGAACTATGTTGATACTCAGATGCATTCCACATCGAGAGTTCAAGAGCACGTTCCTACGATCGGAGTAGTGTTCAAGACACCGAACCCTCAAGAAGGCTCTAGCTCGTCAATGCACTTTGTGGATGCGTACGAGGCCAAGAAACCACACAAAGATCCAACTGTGGCAGTAGTCACGAGGACTCAAGAGTATTCGAAGAAGAATCCAGGAGGCGAAGGTGAAGGAGGGAGTCAAGAGAAGATTGCTGAGCGTGAAGAGGTAGAAAACCAAGTTGGAGGATTTGCTGAGCAGCAAGAGTTTGAGGATGGGGAAGAGATTGAGATTCTTCCACCCGTGACCAAGGAGTTTGTGCCGGGCATAGCACCATTCCCTGAAAGATTGAAAGCTCCTAAGATTAGAAAGGAAAGACAAAGTTCGAAAGAAGTAGATATTGTAAAGTTGCTTGCTGACACGGAAGTCACGCTGGATATTGGCACATTGCTGAAATGTTCACCTGTTTATAGGAAACAATTCTACAACGAATATATTAAGAAGCCGAGGAAAGCTCGAGATAAAAATAGACAAGATAAAGATGTCCAAGGAATCATTCAAAGTATTACGACGCAAATTGATTCAAATGCTCCAGTTGTGACGGTCGAGATTAAAGGATATGCAGTCCCTGGTGCTCAGCTAGATAGTGGAGCCGCAGTCAACCTTATGACCGAGTTCATGACGAAAGCTTTGGGCCTCAACCACATGGAAGAAACGCCGATGTCCTTGAGAATGGCGGATCAAACACAAGTGAAGCCTGTGGGCCTTTTGAAGAATGTAAGTACAATTGTGGGCGGTCTAGAGTTTAAAGTTGATTATCTGATAGTAAGACCAAAGACCTCAGAGGCTACCTTCTCGATCCTACTTGGACGACCATGGCTGGTGCAAGCCGAATGTGTACATAACTGGCGCACAGGTTTTATTTCAATAGGGCCAAAGTCTGATCGGATTCAGTTGCAAGTATCCCCACCCTCGAGCAACAAGAAGAAGACAATAATAGTCGATGAGATGGAAAAGAAAGAGAAGGAGAAAGCAAGGCACGAGATTGCACGAGCTAGGTTTTCCTTGAACACGGACACCTACAAGAATCTGCTTCAAGACGGGTTCAACTTGCAGCTCTTTAAGAATCAAGACACGAAGATGGGAGAGTATCAAAATCCATTGCTCTATAACGACGATTCCGATCAGGAGTTGCTAGGATGGTTGACACATACAAGAGAATTTGAGTGCTACATGTTAAGTATAGACGCAAGTAAAAACAAAGCTACTCAATCACTGGAGAAGGGAACTTTAAGAGAAGAGCTGAAATTAGAGTTAGCTCCGACGATGGAAGTGCAACACTTGCGAGAAAGAGTTAGAATGCTAGAAGCAGAGATTCTAAAGAGAAGTCGAGAATCGGAAAAAGAAGCGAAGAGTAAAACTAAAGTGTCGGAAGCCATCGCAAAAGCTGAATTAAAGAAATTAGGTTCAATCGGAACAGAACAAAACAATGATTTACTGGCCAACCATGCACGCGTGATCGGAGAGCACATTCCAATCACAGTGTCATCGAGAAGTAAGGACTATTCGCGAGAAGCTCAGTTGGAAAAATGGGAAGTTTTTCCAGAAAAGTTCTTGAGCGTGGGGTTAGAGCTACCAGACAAAGTAGGAGATTGCATTAAAATGACACTAAAAAATTTCAGCAAGGCCTTTGCATGGTCATACAGTGATCTGAGAGGAATTGATCCCCGAATCTGCCAACATTATATAGATTTGGAAGAAGGCACCCGACCAATATGTCAACGACTTAGGCGGACAAATCCAGTCTACTCGGAATTGATCAAGCTGGAATTGACCAAATTATTGGAAGCAAGATTCATATATCCCATCGCATCCAGTGAATGGGTATCACCAATTGTAGTTGTTCCGAAGAAAAATAAGAAAATCCGTATTTGCATAGATTATCGTAAGTTGAACGAGCGTACAAAGAAGGATCATTTCCCCTTGCCGTTCACTGTTCAAATCTTGGACAGAGTGGCTGGCCATAAATTGTACTCATTTTTGGATGGTTTTAGTGGGTACAACCAGATCCAAATCCATCAAGAGGATCAATCCAAAACTACTTTCACGACAGAATGGGGTACGTATGCATATCGTGTGATGCCATTTGGATTATGCAATGCACCGGCCACATTCCAGAGGGCAATGATAGCTGCATATCAAGACTACTTGCAGGATTGGATGGAGATATTTCTCGATGACTTTGCGATCAGAGGCGACGATGAAAATATGATGGAGAGGATCGAAGCGATTTTAAGAAGAAGCATTGAAAAAGGCATCACATTAAATCCTGAAAAGTGTACATTTGGAGTACGAAGAGGATTGCTTTTGGGACATGTTATTTCTGAAAAAGGGATTGCGGTTGACGAGGATAAAGTGGAAAAGATCGGACAACTTCCACCTCCTCAAAATTTGCGACAACTCAGAGGATTTTTGGGCCATGCGAATTATTATCGACGTTTTATATTAAATTTTGCATCCATAGCGGCACCACTGACGAATCTTTTGAGGAAAGACCAACAATACCAATGGACTGGAGAGTGTCAAGTTGCATTCGACTCGATCAAAGAAAGATTGATAAATGCACCGATTTTGGTAGCACCCGACTGGACGAAAGAATTCCATGTGCATACCGATGCTTCTCATACTGCGGTTGGAGCAGTACTATGCCAAGCCGATAAAAAGAAATTGGACCACCCTATTTATTAGGCAAGTCGCAACTTGAATAGCATTGAGAGGAACTACACGACTACGGAGAAGGAATGCCTATCGATGATCTTTGCGGTGAACAAGTATCGGCATTACTTGATGGGAAAGCATTTCACTTTTTATGTGGATCATGAAGCCCTTAAGTACATCATTAATAAACCCGAGCTATCAGGGCGACTGATGAGGTGGATGCTACTCCTCCAAGAATTTCAGTTCACAGTGGTAACCAAACCAGGCAAAGCGCATATATTGGCTGACCATTTATCTCGAATTGTTAATGAGGAGCCAATCTCTGGTGTGCCCGACGATGCTCCTGATGGACATCTATTCCAGGTTGATGCGAAAGTACCTTGGTATGCCGACTTGGTGAATTTCTTGTGCACTACTAAATACCCGCCAGGAGCAAGCAAGAGAGAGAAGCAAAAACTGTTAGCATTGGCAAAGCACCATAGCATCATCGGAGGGCAACTCTATCGATATTTTGTTCATGAGAGCATTTATCGGAGGTGTCTCGAGGAAGAAGAAGCAAATCTAGTGTTGAGGGCTTTGCATGACGAACCCTGCGGTGGACATTTTGCTGGTGAACTGACGGCAAGAAAGATTTTATTGGCTGGGTATTGGTGGCCAACGCTGTTCAAAGACTCATACACATACTGTAAGAAATGCGACAAATGCCAACGAATGGGCAAACCCACATTAGCACATGCTGCTCCTCTCACGCCGGTACTCGCTCTTAAGCCATTTGAGAAATGGGGAATTGATTTTGTGGGGCTTATTGATCCTCCCTCACGACGAAGATCCAATAGGTATATCTTGGTCTGTACTGACTATGTTACCAAGTGGGTAGAAGTCAAAGCTCTGAAGACTGACCGAGCCGTTGATGTTGCTAAATTTTTGTACGAACAAATCATCACCCGATTTGGATGCCCGTTGGAAATAGTAAGTGATAGAGGAACCCATTTTGTCAACGAATTGATCGAAGAATTAATGGAATTATATAAGATCAAACATAGAAAAAGCACTCCATATTATCCGAGGGCAAATGGACAAGTGGAGGTCACCAACAAAATTCTTGAATAGATTTTAACAAAGACAGTAGTTGTGCATAGGCGAGACTGGGATGAGAGACTTTTGGAAGCCTTGTGGGCATATCGAACATCCTACCGAGTGACGACAAAGAGCACTCCGTTCTCCCTAGTATATGGCGAGGAAGCCATCTTTCCCATCGAAAAAGAAGTTCCGACATTAAGAGTGGCCATCGAAGCCAGGTTGGGCGAGGAAGAATCATTAAAGGAGAGGTACATACAACTGGTCAAGCTGGAAGAAAAGAGACTTATTGCACAACAAAGTTTGGAAGCTATTCAGAAGAGACGTAAAGAGAGGCATGATTAGAATCTCAAGACCTATGTGATTCAAGAAGGGGATTTGGTGCTAGTTTACGATAGTAAATATTATAAATTCCCGGGGAAGTTACAGACAAGATGGGCAGGACCGTTTAAGGTGGTGGAACTCAATTCCAATGGTTCCATGCAAATTCAAGATTTAGGAGAAGAATATGCTCCCGTGAAGGTTAACGCGCTTTGAGTTAAACCATATTTCAAGTGATATTAGGACGGGAGAAGCTAGACGATATCCAAGTAGAAGGACGAAGTAGATTCCTTGTACATACATGTATAGTTATATATATATATATATATGCGCATATGTAAGCTATGATTTGTGTGTCATAAATATTCTTCCTTGCTAGCTCAAGAAACTTTGGACTTCTAATTATTTTTCTTGTGTTGCGCAGAGACTGTTAGGAGCTAAGTAACAAAATGGCAGATCAAATAATGCAACTCTACTTGTACGAGTTAAGGATATATTTCTCGGACCAAACATTCGCCCGCATGGACATAGATGTCGACAACTTTGAGACGGAATACGATGTTGAGGAAGCGCATTGGCTGGTATGCTTTATAAACCAGGATTTGGGTGTTGCATTTTACATTGAGTGTTTTGAGGAATACCTAGCTCGACATGTAGGATGGGCGGGAGATCGATATTACTATTTTGATCCTTCGAGGAAAATGCCTAACGAGGAAAACGATATCACATGGGCTTGGGCAGATGTGCTAACGCTAGGAAGTGATGACGGAGCTCCTGAAGTTGAGCCTGACTCGCCTTAGGGAAGTTGTCGGGATGCGAGTACGAGGTGAGACTACATGAGACATCCCAGAGACTCACATTCTAGGACACCTAGGGATAGATATACGAGGGACTAAGGCATAGCTGGCTGTAGTTACCAAGTGAAAAGTCAAATCGATGAATACATATGTAGTGTCTGTAATTGAGAGAACGGAGTGAAGAGGTGGTTGATCTGTCAAAGGCTAGAGTGTATATGTTAGCATGTATGTGTGGGAACAGTGGGAAAAGTCCCTTTCTTCCTCTCCCTAATTCTCAGGACTTGGGTGAACTAATTAACTATGAAAAGAAAGAAAAAATAAAGAAAAAAAAATATTGTGTTGTTGTGATCGTACCAATGCGCTATGGTGGGCTAGTAGGTGGGTGGATTTATCCTCGCCGGGTGGTTAGGACCACGAGCCGCAGCTAGTTTCGCCATAGGCTTGGAAGGTATATGTTCGTGTCTTAGCTACGCGCCATAACGGGTTGGTAGGTAGGTGGAGCCATCGTGGCTGGGTAGTCACGACCACGAGCCGTATCCAGCTTCGTTATGGGCTAGCTGATATATGTTATGTGTGATCATTGTGTGTTCTGTTTTCGCAATGACAGTGCATGTGCAATTCATGGAAAGGTATGCATATGTTATTTTGGTTGAGACCATTTTTCATAAGGGAATGTATGAGCAAATTGATGCATGGCTGAAATGGAATTGCATATATGTGCATGTTCTTGGATCATTTTGGAAGTGACTGAGTTGTATGTATTCATGAGTGATTTTTTGAGCACTAACAACTTCAATGAGTGCAGGTCCACTTGGAACGATGGCTCGATGGGAAGGTATGCAAAATAGTCATACACTGACATTTTCATGGATGTTTTGATTTTATTCCAGCAATAGTGGCTCGTCGAGGACGACTTCGCAAATAAGAAGAGGGGAGTATGTTAGCTCACAAAATGGTTGGTTTTTATGCACTAATGTGGTTCTATTTGGCAGGAAAATACGTTTGATTTCAGGTACTTAAAGGATGGAATTGACGATTGATGAGAAGTATTTGGAGTGTGCAGAGCCCCTCCTACAGTGCATCCGAATGGGATTACGGATGCCAAGTTGCAGGAGCTGCTGGGTCTCTTATTGTTGCAGGTCTTGTGGTCATCTCGTCCGTCTGACTGATGATATATGGCGTCACTTCTTTCAAGGAGGGCGATAAAAGTGTGATTCTCAAGCACTTCCATCGAATCCAACAAAGCTCAGCTTTGAGAGACCACCAGTTTGGATGGCGCCATATCCAAAATATGAGGGATCATGGTGGGCTCCAAATCTCTGCTTGGACTTTAGCACGCCTTTTGTCAGGAGGATAGCTAGTATCCAAAAGCTGGCCAGTCTTCTGACGTGATCGAGGTGTGGTTGTAACTGCTCTGAGAAGAGAAACGGAAAAGGGGGGAAGAGTGAAGGAGGACGAGAGCTGCTCGTTTTAGGGAGTTTTTTTGTCGGATACTGGGGAGGGTGGAATTTTTTTTTGAAAAGAAGGGGGGGACACACTGGAGGAGGGAGGAGAAGGAATGCGCATGATCTGACGAGCAAGGAGAAACGGGATAGAGCTAACAGGACCTCTGAATGGAGAGAGAGGGATGGAGGTAGTGGAGTTCGGCATACCAGTATAGCAACCCGCTGAGCTGGTTTGGCAATCGCACATAAGGGATTTTCAAGTCACACTCCCAGCTGCTAATCCTGGACACTACAAGAAGGTAGAATATACGGAAGGACCGCCTCTAGCAGTCGGCGGCAGGGTCAAAATTCACTATGTTGAAGGTGCTCTCTCTCTCTCTCTGTGTAGAGCGCGGAGGCTACGTGTTTAGTCCATAGGTTATGTTTATGTTGTAGATCAGATGTAATCTGTTTAGTTCATAAGTCATTTTGTTGATGATGTCGTTTGCGTATCGAAGAATTCGGGCATTACAATTACATAAAGTTCAGGTGGGACGTGATGGATCATGACAACTATTACTGCAAGCTTACAATATTCGATGGAGGTTTCATATCCAAGAAATTTGCTTCATTAGTCTATCACTACAGCGTTACTCTTCCTCTGATAACTTGTCATGTACAATGGTATGGAAAATCGAATACGACGACCTCGAGCAGCATGATTGCATTGATATTTTGAAAGAAGAACTCACAAAGTTCTCGAACATCATTTCCGCCCACATAGATGAGACTATCAAATAAATTTAATGTGTCTTTCAGCCCTCTCCATGTCTACATCGCTCTATCTTTGAAATAAATGTCTATGGTTTCTCTGAACTAGTAGTTTGCGATTTCCGCGACTGTGTGTCTTCCCTGTAGTGCCTCAATGTTTCTATTTATCTGCAAATGATCATGAACAACTCAGAGAGCCCAACTTCGTACTCTGCTTATAATAGAAGCATCTATTAAATAGAACTCTATAGTTTGTGTTCTGTACTCTGTATCTCATTTCATTCTTTTCCTTAGATTTCTGAAATCTATACATGGCCATCTGGAAGATGAAGAATTCATAAATTTTTTTTTTTTTTTGAACTTTGAAGTGAGTAGTGAAGCAAAGGATAGGAGGCATGTGTGTGTACGCGTGTACATGTGTGCATGTGATAATGAGGAAAAGAGGGAGAAAACCAGTGTATGTGGCACGGTAAATCAAAGTATAAGTGAGTGAGAGTGTGTGGGAGTATGCGTGTATGAGAGAGCGAGCGAGAGAAAGGGGTTAGAAATAGGGGAGCAAGAGACAAAAGGGCAAGCAAGAAGTGAGTGTGCTTCATACCCTATTGAGAATTTAGAAGAAGATAGATAGGTCGATTGCAAGTCATTTGGGCAAACCAATAGCCTAAGTGTGCATCTTTTCCCTTGGACCAAAAGTCCTAGCGTTTTGGTGCGTCTGCCGGGAAGTATATGAGTTAGTGCATAGACATAGGAAGGATCCATTGCAAGATAATTGTGTGGTCTAAGTAATCCAATTGGACCGATTCCGAGGGGTCTGAACAAAATAAAGTCTTGTATAATCACTTTTTCCTTGGGCGCAAGACGTAATCAATCGAACATAACATCTGTGCACTTACAAATCATCATGGTTTGAATGCATATTAGTTGGATATTAAAAGTAGATTTCTGAATGGAGACTTACATGAAGAAGTGCATGTACATCAGCCCTCTATTTTTGTACAAAAAGGGCATGGAAACAAAGTGTGCATGTTGAAAAAGCATTATATGGGTTGAAGCAAGCACCACGTGCTTGATATGAAAAGATACATGCCTACTTGATTGCACATGCTTTTGAGAACATTCCAACTAAGAGCACCTTATATGTTAAGCATGCAAATGGTGTAATTCTAATCATTTTTGTGTAGGTTGATGACATGCTACTCATTGTTCCTAATGAGAAGCATATTGCTAAATTTAAGGCTGATTTGCATGCCTCTTTTGAGATGTCTGATTTGGGGTGTTTGCATCATTATTTGGGCACTAAATTTATCTAAGTTGATGAGGGAATAGCTTTGAATAAAAAAAAGAAATGTTGACACATTATTGCAACATTTTGACCTTGAAGATTGCAAACCTATTGTCTCTCCTATGGAAACAGGTTTACAGTTGATCCTTCATGATGCTAGAGATGCATTTGATCTTGTTCTCTATTAGTAGGCTATTGGATGCTTGATTTACTTATGCATAACTCAGCTCGATACCCAAATTTTTATCTCTTAGATGAGCAAGTTTATACACTACCTAGGTGTCAAGCATTGGTAGGTAGTTAAGCACATCTTTGACTACTTGAGTGGCACCCAGCTACTCGGATTGTTTTATCCCAAGGGGGATCATTATAACCATATTTACATGCTTTTTTTGACTCTAATTGGATTGGTTGTAATGACATTTGTGTGTCCACCAGTGGTTTTTGCTTCATGCTTGGTAGCTCTTGCATATCATGATTGAGAAAGAAGCAACCTACTGTGGCCACTTATAGTTGTGAGGATGAGTATAGGGAAGCTTTCACAATGACTGTTGAGTGTGTGTGGCTCAGATACATTTTGGTTGATTTGGGTGTTGGTTAGTCTTCTGACACCACCATCTTCACCGAAAATCAGAGTGCATTAGAAGTTGCAAGGAACCCTGTGTTCCATGCTCACACAAAGCACATTGAGGTGCATTATCATTATGTCAGGGACAAGTTCTCTTTTGAAGAGATCATATTAACATAGAACTTTTCACAAAGGCTCTACCTAGGGAGACTTTTGAAGCTTTTTGCAAAGCTCTATGCTTACTTCCTTTTGTGGATTGATCTCTTTCCACATAGATTGGCACTTCCTTATACACAAGTGCTAGGTCCTTGTTCACCGCATCACTCCTAGGGGGGATTTGTTGATGTATTTGGTAGTGATGTGTGTGAGCACACTTAGCACTGGTAGGGCACTTTTTCCAATAGATAAACAAGTGGCATATATGATGAACAAAGCGCTAGATGGAGTTAAACTTTGTAGGTTCAAAACAGTTGAAGGTATTCAAGTCATTCAAGATTGAAAACTCAAGCATGCTTTAGCTTGAGGGGGAGTTGTTAGATTATCAAGCTTTTAACATGCTTGAGAAAAGGGATTCTATCATAGTCCAAGTTAATTCATCAATTGAACCATAGCCTCATGATCGGTTATATGGTTTTCTATGTTTTTAAAGGATAAATATGAAAGACCTAAAAGCCATGAGTTATGAGGTTGCTATTCAACCAACTACCAAAATAAAATTTTAACTTGATTCTCTATCTCTTAGATTATATGAAAAGAGAAGGAATCTCATCAAGCTCACCCGACGTGAGATTTGAATTCAAATATGGTTAGTAAAGTCATGAAAAATCATGAGAAGCACTTTGAGAAGTTTATATAACAACTCCATGTACTTGTACTTCATGATAGATGAATAAAGGTCTGCAATGTTCTCCTGCGTGGGCACATATGCCAAGCTGATCTCCCCAGCAGAGAACCTCTCCCTGACATAGTGATAATGCACCTCAATGTGATTAGTGCGAGCATGGAACATAGGGTTCCTCGCAATTGCCAATGCGCTCTGACTGTCAGTGAAGATGGTGGTGGCAGAAGACTAGCCAACACCCAAATCAGCCATAAGGCGTCTGAGCCACACACACTCAACAGTCGCTGTGAAAGCTGCCCTATACTCAGCCTCATAACTAGAAGTGGCCACAGTAGGCTGCTTCTTGCTCAACCAAGATATACATGAGCTACCAAGCATGAAGCAAAAACCACTGGTGGACACACGAGTGTCATAGCAACCAGCCCAATTAGAGTTAGAAAAAGCATGCAAATCTGGCGGGAGTGATCCCCCCTTAGGATAAAACAACCCAAGTAGCCGAGTACCACTCAAGTAGCGAAAGATGCGCTTAACTGCCTTCCAATGCGTGACTCCTGGGCAATGCATAAACCTGCTCATCTGTGAGACAACAAACTGAATATCTGGCCAAGTAATGCATACGTAAATTAAGCATCCAACAACTTGCTGATAGAGAACAACATCAAATGCATCTCCAACATCATGAAGACTCAATCGTAAACCTGTCTCCATAGGAGTGGCAATAGGCTTACAGTCTTCAAGGCCAAAACAGTGCAATAATGTGTCAATATATTTTGTTTGACACAAAGCCATTCCACCATCAACTTGCATAAAATGAATGCCCAAATAGTGATGCAAATGCCCCAAATCAGACATCTCAAATGAGGCATGCAAATCAGCCTTGAATTCAGCAATATGCTTCGCAATAGGAACAGTGAGCAACATGTCATCAACATAGACAACAATGATCAGAAGCACATCATTAGCACGCTTAACATATATGGTGCTTTCAGTTGGACCGTTCTCAAAACCATGTGCAACCAGATAGGCATGTATCTTCTCATACCAAGCACATGGTGCTTGCTTTAAACCATATAATGCCTTCTTTAACCTGCACACCTGGTTTTCATGCACTTTCTGCACAAAGCCACGGGGGTGAAAAACATGCACTTCTTCATGCAAGTCACCATTCAGAAATGCTGTTTTAATGTCCAACTGATGTACATTCCAACCATGATGGGCTGCAAGTGCACAAATGCTCCAAACAGTAGTCATACGACATGTAGGTGCAAAGGTCTCAGCAAAATCAATGCCGCTTTCCTGCGCATAACCCTTTGCAACAAGCCTAGCCTTATACCTGTCAACTGTACCATCAGGTTTATGCTTCAGCTTGTATACCCACTTAGTGCCAATGGCCTTCTTGCCAGGAGGCAAGTCACATAAAGACCATGTACCATTCTTCATTATAGCATCATATTCAGATTGCATAGCAGCCATCCAATTTTCTGAATTCTATGCTTCATCAAAAGAAACAGGTTCATTCTCATCACAGAGTCTAGACGCAGCAATAGCATAGCAATCTGATGCAAAGGAGGCACTATGAGAGCCTGAACGAGTACGATATGACAAAGGTGCATCTAATTTGCTATCACGCAAGGTCTGCACCAGCCATTTTGGCATAGTTTTTGCCTGCTCAATATCAGGTCTCTCATCAACAAGTGCATCATGTAAATCTGCATCAAAAATGGAATGATCTGCATCATCATATGAAACCTGCAAAGGCTGAGAAGTTGCCTCATTAGGACCAGCACTAGACTGTCCACCTGTAAAAAGAGGCATCAAAGTATCATACATGTCTTTGGAGCTAACAGATGTCTCCTTAGTACATGAAAGCAATGGCTGAATAACATCTTCCACAAAGACAACATCACGGCTAACCAGAATGCGTTTAGTCTGTGGATGCTACAAACAATAGCCTTTACTTTCAGAATTGTACCCAACAAAAATACATTTTACTGCCTTATCATCCAATTTTCTGTGATGTTGTTCAGGCACTAGTGCATATGCCAAACAACCAAAAACACGCAAATGAGCAACAGATGGCTTACGGTTATGCCAAGCCTCATATGGAGTGATAGACTGCAGTGCTTTAGTGGGACATCTGTTAAGTACATATGCTACACACATGACAACCTCAAGCCAGAAACTATGTGGTAAAGCCTGATTCTTGACCATACACCTCGCCATCTCCATGAGTGACCTGTTCTTTCGTTCAGCAACTCCATTCTGTTGAGGTGTATATGGCACTGTACACTGGTGTTTTATCCCACGTTCAGCCAGAAATGCATTAAAATCAGAAGACATATATTCCCCCCCTCGATCAGAACGGAGGGTGCCCATTTTATATGCTGACAGATTTTCAGCCAAAACAAAAAAAGTGTTTGAAGCCCATGAACACTTCGGACTTTGCTTTGAGTGGATATACCCATGCATGCCTGGAAAAATCATCAATGAAAGTCACGAAGTAAAGGTAATTTCCAAAAGAGGATGTCTGCATAGGACCACAGACATCGCTATGTACAAGCTGCAATTTTAGTGTAGCCCGAAGTGAACCATCTTTTGGAAAGGAGGAACGCTGCATTTTGCCCAAAATATAGCCTTCACAAACATGTTTTCCAGGTGCCTCAAGTTTGGGCAATGAGGACACCATTTCAGATTTTTGTAGGCATAGCAAACTAGCAAAATTCAGATGACCAAAGCGTGCATGCCAAAGCTTTGCATCTGACATAGCCTGAGAATCATTTACTGCACATGCAAAATCATTTTCAGATCTTTCATAGTCTATGAGCTTATACAGCCCACGATATAAAATGCCAAAAGCAATAATCACATCGCCATTTGATAGATCATGAACTGTACACCTGTCATCAACAAATTTCACAACCAACCTAATCTTGGCTAATGCAGAAACTGATAACAGGTTCTTCTTGATCCCTGGCACAAATAAAGCATCTCACAAAGTGAAAGAACTACCATCAGCAGTAGTCAAAATGATCTTACCAACTCCCATAGCAGGATAAGAGGAGTTGTTGGCGCATGTAACAGTATTCCCTGTAGGGACAGGCTCGAGTGAAGAGAAGAAACTACGCTGCGAGGTAATATGTTTGGTTGCCTCACTGTCAAAATACCAAACATCTGAGTCTACTGCAGACATGCACTGATCATGAGAAGATGGGTCAAAACTGCAGACAGTAGTAAACGCCCATTCTTCTTCCTGCACAAGATTTGCAGACTCCGTTTTTGATGTAGAGGCCTCTGCAACAACCATTCCAGCCTCTTTCTTCTTTGCCTCTTTAGCAGCCAGTTTTGGACAGTTCTTTATGATATGATCATTCCCTTTACAGTACTTACAAAATAATTTCTGCTTTTCTGATTTCTTCTCATCTTTATCTTCCTTCTTCAAATATGCAAAATTAGCAGATTTTTGCTTACTAGTTGAAGAGCTCCATTTTCCTTTGCCCTTCTGACTAGCCAGGAAAGCTTGATCTACAACTCGCATAATGGACCTGTTCTGCCTGGATTGATCTTCCTGCAACAGAACAGAGACTAACTCCTCAAATGATAAGGCATTTGGATTGCCTTTCATCATCAACTGAAGAGTAGAAGCAAAACTCTGATATGAATCAGGAAGACCATTGAGAACGGTCTGCACAAGTGAGCTATCTGGTATAACCTCATCAGCAGAAATCAACTGTTCCTTCAAGTCTTTGATCTTTGTCAAAAAACTGTCCATAGAATCACCTTCATTCATGTGCTCACTCTCCAACTGTTTTCGGAGGTAAGAAACACGAGCCTCATTCCTAGCCTGGTACAATGTGGTAAGTGTATCCCAAGCATCCTTTGGTGTTCTACAAGAGCGAATATGAGGAATAATGGCACGTTTGACAAACAAAGCTATCAATGCATGTGCTTGGGCATCTCTGCCATCCCAATGAATCTGCTCTGTAGTAGGTGCAACAGAAACAGCAACATGAATAGGAATCTGCGGAATACCATCTTCGACACCATCTTCATCAGCTCCAGCACCTGTATTTGTAGTACCTGTAGTCAGAGGTGTAACAGGACGTCTTTCAATACCATGCACAATGTTCCACAATCCTTTTGCAACCAATACATGACGCATCATATAAGCCCTAATGGGTAGTTGGTACCATCCAACTTATCCTCAACAGCCAACATACGTAATACATCACTGCTTTCAGCCATGGCCGGTGACTAAAATACCTTGATGCAGAAAATTGACTGTATCTCAAAAAGTTGAACAGAACTGCCCCGATAGATGCTGCTAGACCTATAGCAGACTTCGAGACGCTTATACTGGCAAACAGAAATTGGTATATACCTTTGGCACAAAAAGACGAAATAGCCTACACAAGCGCTGCGATAATGCATTCAGAGGCCGAAACGAGCTCAGATCACGATTTTGGCACGACACATCGAAGCTGTTTTGATCTTCGAAACACCCTGAGTATGCTCACCAAATTTCGTGCGAATCTGAGACTGTAAACGAAGGAGTGTCGACGGCGCCCTAGATGAAGCGACGACTTGCTCTGATACCAATTGTTGGAGATAGATGTCTGTGGAAGCACGGGAAGAACACAAGGAAGAAGAAGAAGCTTGGAGCACAACACACAAGACTGAATGTATTACTAGAGAATGTACAAAGATAAGTAGCCCATTAGGGCAATAGGCGTATATACAAGCTGGGGAAAAAAACCTCCTAAAGAGGGAAAAAAGTGCCCCGGCGATCCTAGAGTGTTCACACACATCACTACCTAAATATATCAACAGGTTGTTCAACTTGAGTACTTATAGCACTGAAATGAATTGTGAAATCCATACATGGCCTTGGTGTTCATAATAAATATTCTTCTTCATCTTCATGTTGTTCTTGTGGCTTTACTGACGGTTCTTGATCCACCATTTGATTTATTTCTTCTCATTCTCTGTTGTCATTTTTGTTAACTTCACATCCACTATGGATCGTTCTCCTTCATGTTGGGATCCTAAGTAAGAGCGAGAGTCATATAAGCCCAATTTCACATATCTTGATAATCTTGAAATTTTTTTGCCTTCTTTTTGTTTGCCTCTCAATTCACTCACTTATCTATAGGGGATTTCATTAGACTTTGAAGTTCACTTGTCCTGTGTAATTGTGGGTTTCTTGTAGACCTTTCTCCAACTCTTCTTGTGTAATCAGTGGTAGTTGAACTAAAGTTGTAGTTGGCAAGTGATGATATCTTTTGGAAAAGATGTGGTAGCTAATTCATCAAGTTCTCATGCCCTCTTTGATCTTCTCATTCTTGGTGTGGCACTTGTGCAATCTTCTTAGGTACTTGCTACTTTTCTTTTCTTTGGCACTGAAGCAGATTTGATATATTGAGCCATCTCTAAAGTTGTTGGCATCATAAGTAACTTGCTTTTGATTTTCAATGCATGGTAGATCAATATGGTTATTGTAGTGCTTCAATTCAAAAACTTCCTTATTTCCCACTATTTCTTTGCTTTGAATAATATTTCTTGGATGTAAGGGACAAGATTGATATGATTGCCTACCTGCTTTAGGACATGAGAGAGTAATTGAACAACTATATTCTATGGTGCAATGTATTTGTTCATACTTGGAAAGAAAAAGTGTCGATGCACCAATCTTAATTCCTCTTCTATGTCCATTCTATTGATATCCATGAAGGTTCTCTTTTTGACATCATGGTCTTCATCTTTTGAATCTATTATTCCATCTTTCATCCACCCAAATGCTTCTTTGATCAATTCGTGATTAAACCTTATAGTTCTTATTCTTCCCTTCAAATCCATCATTATAGCTTCAAGCACTGATGGCTTATCTGTAGCTGGATACAATGTGTCATAACTTGTGCATATCTTTTGAAATCAGGCTTATAGATAGGCATCCTTAGATAAGCATCAATTCTTGCTTACTTCCAAATGTCCTGACTAAGATGCATATTATGCACGATATGGAGGTCTTGGCTCATCATTAGAAATTGGTGATCATGGTCCATTATTCAAATGGTTACAAGAAATAGATGTTTGCTTGTGATTTGTTGATCTTTGAGCAAGTGCTCTCTTGCTTTATAGCACATGCTGATGGGAAAGTATCCACTTGTGGCATTTCAATTGTGTGCTTAGTAGCCATCTACACTTGTATCATTGAGAACTTTATAAGTATTATAGAGCATTAGAATCAATTGGTGCCTTCTTATGGGTGCTCATGAAATTAGATGTCTGAACTTCATGGTATTCCCCCTTATATGAAACACCTATTATAGCCTTGTCGATACCTTTTTTTTTTAATTTTTTAATCAAAGAAAAATTAAAGTTAGTAATAGCCAAAACAAAATAATAGTTAGTTTGAGTGAAAGAACTATCCTAATGTAATGGTACAAGTGAAGATCTATTCCTCCTTGAGGAAATGTGCACTACTAAAAGGACTTAGAGAGGCAATGTGCCAAATGCAAGGCCCTATAGTATGGCCCTATTGTGCTTACTCTAGGTGCATTCAACTCATTATATGTGCAAGAAATACAAAGCTTCTCTAGTTTTTGATTTGAGTGAACATCCTTTGGTCTCTACACTCATCCTTGCTTGGTTTTTTGGCATCAATTCCCTTGTTCTTTCAAATTTATTTTGCCTTGGTAGCATCTCTCTAGCTTTAAATCTCTAGATGAATTTCTATCGATCATTCTTCTTCTTTGGTGGGCTTTTCCTTGGTGATCTCCTATTTGTCATTTGTTGAGCCTTCAACTTGTGTGCTAGTTCTTAGTTCATTGCTTGTAGAGTAGGCTCTACTCTATTAAGAGCTCATTTTGGTACCCATATTTTTTGGTGTTTCCTTTGACATCCATTAGCTTCTTTGGTACCCATATTTGAATAATCTTTAAAGTAGATTGTTTCTTTGGCTCCAATGTTCTCCATTTCTTCTCCATCGTAGGGTTTCACGGTTGCACATCTTGACTAGATTTCTTTGCATATAGCTATACTCTTGCATGAGGGCGGCCTCTCACATAGTGATAATGCACCTCAATATGTTTGCTCTATGCATGAAACATTGGATTTCATGCAACAACCAATGCACTCTGACTATTAGTGAGAATATGCATAGCAACATCAACCTCCACGCAAAGATCCATCAATAGGAATCTCAACCATATACACTACTATAGCTATGAAAATTACATGGTGTTATTCCCTAGATGTAAAGATAGGGTTGTTTCTCCTATGCATTTGATATGATTGCCTCGTATTCCAATCATGTATGCCTTTGTTGGGGTGATAGGTATTTTTAGTTTTTTCAACTAAGAAAGCATGAACATTGCTTAGGGATGCTCCTCTGTAAATCAAAGAATCAATCATAGTATTCTTCATTTCCAATCTCTAGGTTCAAATGTTCTCTTGGCATATTGCCCAGTTTCTTTATATTTGTTGTGCGATAATTAGCTATGGAAATTGGTTTTTCACCCTTGATATATCTCTCATCTTGTTCTCGAATCCATTCCTTTTGTTTTTGTATTCTCTCAATGGCTTTGTGCCTGGCTTCTTCTTGAATTCATTCTTCTTCTTTATCATGGTTTCCTGCAATGAAGAGTCTTAAAAACATCCTTTCTATGAGAGATTCAACATATTTATTTTACTTGGCATCCAGTTATGTAATTTGGTAGAATATCTCCATCTAGTGCTGCTAGGTTAATAACACCATTTGAAGAAATACTATTGAAAATTAAAGGAATGTAACCTTTTTTCTAGATTTTCTTGGAATTTTGTTTCAAAGTATACACTTATACTAGATCTCCAACGCCAAGGCCTTCATCTTTAATATGCACATCATAATAGGCCTTAGTCCTTCTTTTTGTAGCATATATTCTAGTTATTGCTTGTAACCTAGTCTCTTGTAATTTCTCTATTTGATCCAATTGTTTGAAAAACTCGTGGTCTCTCCACTCATAAATTTTTGCTACTCAAAGAGTAGGAACTAAGAAATCAATTGGAAGAATTTCATTATATCCATATAATAGGTTAAAAGGCATAGTTCCTATGGCTATCTTCTATGCCACTCTAAAAGGCAAAATTGCATGGTGTAATTGTTTATCCTTGTTGGATTTATCATTGTTGACTATCTTAGTAAAGAAAGTACATAAAACCTTATTTGGACACTATACCTGTCCATTGGCTTGTGGATGATAGGGTGCAGACTTTTCAAGAATTCATTCATTAGTGATTCAATTACTTCATTGATGAGATGCGTGCCTCTATCATTGACCATCTCAATAGAAATCCAAAACCTAGTAAAGATACGTTCAAATAGGAACTCAGTAGTAGTTTGAGTATCATATTTCTCTGTGGATTTTCAAGTAGTCTATGGCCACTATAATGTATTCAACATGAGATCGTCTTGCTGGGGGAATAATGGGTCCAATAAAATCTATTCCCCATCGTGAAAAAGATCTTGCATAGACAATCGGTATTGAAGACATTTTATCTCTTCTAATAGGGTATTTTGTTCATTGAGGCACATCATAACTTTTCATATAAGTTTATGCATCCATGTGGAGAGTTGGCCACCATAAGCCTATAAAGAGAATCATCTTCAAAGTTTTTTAGCTAAAAAATGACCTCCAGTTGCTCCTGCATGTGCCATTTCCAAGATTGGGAGATACTCTCCTTCTTGGACACATATTCATAGCTGATTATCCTTTTCTTTTTTGAAGAGTTGTTTACTTATTAAGACATAGTCCTTACTTTGATCTTCTAGGGATCCTTTTCTTGCTAGGCTTGATCCTTTTGGATACATTCATAATTTTATGAACTCATTCATGTGCTTACTCCATTCGGGTGATATTGTGGAATACCTCATGGAGGAGTGTTCTTCTAGATATGAGACTTGGCATATATTACCGTTAGACACATAATTATGTACTTCTTCTGCATGTTTTGGCCAATGGAATCCTAAACGTCATAACTCTTGGGTAGCTTCATTTATTCCTTTATGAATTTTTACAATGATTTATATGAGCTCAATGAATTAGGATTGCTCTTTTTCCATCCTCTGTGTGTCTCAATAAGACTCCATTAATATCTTTGAAATATAATCTACCCGCAACTATGTGAAGGTTTCTTGTTTTCAAAATTTCTTTGCCCATCTTAGGGTTGATCTTATGGCTTGGTCCATGTGTAAGGATATGTGCGAACTTTTGAGCCCATGATGGACATACTTCTGGGTTGAAGAGGTAAGTATCTAGAAGTTCATCCACTACTCTCGTTGATGGTTCTCTATGGGTCATCCTTGAAAAATGATCGACTGCAATGTGCATGTTTCCCTTCTTGATTATTACGTCAAAATCAAATTCCATTAATAATGGGAACCATCTTACTAGCCTTCTTGTATTGCAAGTTTTGTTGAACAAGTACAACAAAGCTTGATCATCAATGAAAAACTTGAATTAGTTGGATAACAAGTAATGTCAAAACTTCTTCACTGCATAGGCCATCCCTAATCCTTCTCTCTTAGTAGTGGTGTAATTTTGTTTGGCTTAGTTCAATTTTATACTAGCATATGCAATAGGGTGATCTAACTTGCCTTCATCTACTAGTTGGGCCAATATACATCCGATGGTAAATTTGAAAGCATCCACATGAATATGGAATGACTTGTTTTACTTAGGCACTTTTAGTGTTGGGGTAGAACTCAATCTCTTCTTCAATTCATTGAATGCTTACTCTAATTCATCACTCCATTTGAATTGACTCAATAACCCATATGATCGTTTAGCGATGATGGCGTACATGTGGATAGATTGATGATAATATCCACAATGGCCCATAAAGGCTTGCACTTGCTTCAAGTTTTTTGGTCTTGGCAACTATAGGATCACTTTGGTTTTGTTTTCATCTACAAAGATACCATTTTTGGATACTGGTTGTCTAGGTATCTTTCCTTGAAGAACCATAAAGACACATTTCTTAGGATTCATACATACTTGATATTGTCTACATTTGTCAATGATGTGTCTTAGTTTAGGTATGTGAGCACATCCGAGGAAGATGAGGTGCAAAGGTCATCAAAATATACTTCCATACTCTTCAAAAATTCTTTGAACATGTGACACATCAGTCTTTAGAAAGTGTTTGGGGCATTGGTTACGCCAAAAGGCATAACTCTAAAAGCTTACACACCCCATTCAATAGAAAAAATAGTCTATGCTAATCTTTAGTAGCAATGGCTTCTTGATTATGGCCTAAAAAACCATCATAGAAGCTATACACTTCCTTTCCTACTACTGTTTCCATAAGATGATAGACAATAAGCAATGGGTAACTATCTCTAATGGTGGTGACCGATGTGCACATTCAAAGTTCAAAGTCAACACATAATGGATCTTAGGTAGATTTTCAACAAATTTCAAGTATATAAGGTATATCTAAATCTTGAGAAGTGTATATTCATAGTATGCAAATGTAAAATCCTTGGAAATATCATTTCAAAGCATGGTATCGCTTGAAAAAATCAAGGTGATTGAAGATCGACCAAGACCAAATAGACCTAAAGAGGTTCAACCATTTATGGGACACTAGCTACTATCGATGCTTCATTCATATGTATATTATCATTATCAAGCCTCTTTATGCATTGATCATTCACTTTGAGTGAATGATTATAAACATTCCCTTCAAGAGTTAAAGAAGAGATTGATATGAACATCGATCTTAAATGTACCTAATTGGAGTAAGCCATTCCATATTCATATGGATTTTTCCAAATATTTTGTAGGTTGTATTTTCGCCCAACCAATTGAATATGGTAAACTTGATTTCCATATAGCCTATGCCATTTGATAGTTTGATAATAATGAGAAAAGCTATGCCATTGTAGAAAGAGAAGGTTTGGGCAAGGTCTATGTGGTGAACAAGTTTAAACATTACTTATTGTCTAATCAATTTAAGATCTTTGTAGACCAAGAAGCTCTACTATATTTAGTGAGAAACATATGCACCAAAGGATGGCTAATCAAATGGTTCCTGTTAGACCTGGCATACAACTTTGAAATTGTCATTAAAAAAGGAAAGAAATATGTTTAAGTTGTTTGTCTAGATTGACCAGCGAAAATGTTATAGTTACATAAAACGTTCTAGAGATAATTGAATGCCTACCAATATGGAATATGGATATGCTGCAAAGGATAATTTGTGGAATATATGTGTCCCCTTTTATTCCAACTTAGTATGTCACCTCATTCACATGAAAATTCCATTCACATTGAATGGGCATAGCCTAGTGGAAAATGCCTTGAACTAGCTAGGAGGATGTCTCGAGTTCAATCCCACCTTGGCTCGATATATTCATATGGAACTATTTGCTTAGGACTCCCCACCCCTTGCCTATGGGATGTAAAAGGTGTGTCTATCTTTTGAGGCTGGTTGTGTGAGTCCAATTTGTTGCAACATCAAAACGACAGAAAAGAGAGTCCCCATGTGTGAGTAGAATTTGTTGTAACATCAAAGTGAAAAAAAAAAGTCCCCTTGAACATAACTGCACTTTCAATCCCTTTGGTTACTACCATGCATATCCTTGTCATAGACACTACCACTCAATCATTATGAACATGGATTTTCCCTTGTCTCAATACATTTTACACTATTCATCTAACCCTACTTACGAACGGCTCATGCTTCACCTTCATCTCCTACAATGTCAATAGCTACCTCCTCTTACACTCATATGTACCACCTCATCCAAAATTTGAGCTTTAACATTTCTTATATTTCAGTACACAAACCCATCAAACTTTGCACACATTAATTCATACACATGAATGATTTGAACAATTTTGATTAAAATATAGTGACACTTGCTACTTTGACGGATCTAGTGAACTTGGGCACGAACGCAAATCACAACTACTAGATCATGAGATTGTAATAAAAATCGCGAGCTTTGGAAGAAGAGAACCAATGACTTACTCAAGACTAACCCCCTTAAAAAAACGAGTGAGAGAAAGGATTTTTTTTTTTGGTTGACTTTATTACCTCAACTTAATGCTTGTAATAAAAAGACTGAGAGAAAAGAAAACAAAAAGAAGAAGTGTGTATTAGCGGTGGGTAACAAAGCCCACTTTTTAGGAGAAATTTCTCTCTTACCGAAACTAATGTATTTCATGTTAAAAGCATAGTTATATGTTCCAAGAGGTTGAGTCTCTTGTCTCCCTTGTTGGGGCAAGCGTTCAAACCCCCCTTCATAGGCGTGGCTTGACAAACCCTCATCCTTGTGGTGAGATGAATTCGTGCCCTTCGACTGCATATCTTATTAATCTTTCGGCATCCTTGATGGACTCTATGGATGATAGCATGAGTCATACAGGTTCACATTGTTTAAAGTCTTCCTTGGTTTAAATCTATCTCCTCATGTGGCCTTAGAGTGCTTTCGCATATCCTATTCTACCCCTACTTGAGTGAGATTCCGGGGGTCTCATGGGTATTATATCCTATTTAAGTGAACAATCACACTTTCAATCAATTCAAGGCTTGGAGACGTAAGTCATAAGATCAAAATCCCCCTAAAAAGAAAAAAAGAAGGGGATGTAAGCCATAAGATCGAATTGAGGCCCACTTAGACTGAGTTCACACAGAATGGTGGCACACTTTGTGCTGTCTTGGATAAATACCATTGGCTTCTGGAAAAGAGTCCTTGTTCCGGGTCCATCGTGCTTTGGGACGACTTACCCCCCTCGGAACAAAGATTACCGCCTTAATGCTTTACTGTAATTGATCAAAAAAAAAATTCAGCCAATAAACAAACAAATCACTTTTGCTTTTAGCATAGAACTGCCGCTCTATGTGAACTGAAGAAATTTCACTCGAGGTGAGTGAGTAGAAACGTACCGCCCTGTCTGAACTCACCCTTAGTACCTCCGACCTGTGTGAGAAAACATTTAATGGTGCCATGTGGCATATAATTACTGGTTGATCAGAAAAACGGTGGAGGGCCTCCGCCTTGTCTGAAACGTGCCTAAGCTCTCGTACAAGTATAGGTGGACGGCTCAAAGAGTTTCTCAATATCTAGAGGGTAGAATTTGTATAAAAAAAGTAGAAACTAAGGGGATGTGCTTTCAAATAGTGCTATCATGCTTAGCCCATCTGCATTTAAGGCAGATAATCTGAATGCTCAAAGTTTTGCATCACTGTTTCACGTTTCCTCTCGTTATTGGTTCCAGACTGCTATTGTTTTATCAATGGGCCCTTGGAGACTCTGAGATCATGATTTTTGTTATAGACACGTGCAAGTTAGTATTACTATTCTCCATCATTAGTAATATTGTTTGTGGTTTCATCACTCGTGGCTTTCTCTAGGCACTCATGCAATGTTAATCATAAGGGTGAAAGTCCTGTGATGTGTATGAATATGTGTGTGTGAGAGAGAGAGAGAGAGAGAGAGAGAGAGAGAGAGAGAGAGAGAGAGAGAGAGAGAGAGAGAGAGAGAGAGAGAGAGAGAGAGAGAGAATATATCACTCTTATAATACAAATAACAGTTGAAGACGGGTCATTTCTTTTCGACGATTCCAAGCTCTTCAGGAAGATAGCTGAGGACAAATTGATTTTCTGAATATCTAGGGAAGAGAAATTTTTGCTGTGGACCCTCTGGAGAGCTCTATCATGTCACACAACCTGATAAAAGGAGAGAAAAATATCCGATTCATTTCACATGTTGGTCACTGCAATTTAATAGTAAAACATTCTGTTATATCATATCATTTTTGGCTAAGGACGGAGAATTCAACGATCGCTTTCCATTCACTTACTTCTGTTTGGTTGTATAAACCAAAGAGTTTTCTTCTTCCAAGAGCCTAGCACATATGGCTCCATCCAATGAGTGTGAAGACCATAACTGCGGAGGTAATAGAAGGCTGATGATATCATCTGTATAGGCAGCAACGAAGGCGCCGACAGAATCATAGCCCAAACATACAGAAAGCTTCTCGAAGCAGCAACTTACTCTCTGCACAATTAATGAGGTCCCGAAAAAAGCAACCAATCAGATATGCGAGTATTAGTCAATTAAAACTATCGTTCAATGCTATGAAAGTAGGCGAGAGAATTTTATTCTACAACAGTGAGAGGAAATCATGTTCCAAAAATCATGTCTGCGTAAAATGGAAAGCTATGATCTATGGATATTCCACAGCCATCTATCGTAATAGATGATAAATCTTTCATTGGATCGAAATCGAATTATGCTTCATCGTTTCTACGTTTCTGTGTATGAAAATCAGGGTGCCTGAATAGTGAATTTTCTCCTCTCCATGCAGCAATACCCTACTGCACCGAGTCTCCCTTCTAAAAAAAATTATTTTCCCTTACAAAAATTCAAACAAGATTTTTTACAATCAGTTGCACAACGGAATATGCTACAACGTATTCAGTTCTCATCAGTAAGATAGTATGAACTGATTATTATAACCTTTCCTTTCTCATGTGGCCAAAGAATCGCACATGATATTATCATGCACATGACATGTAGTCCTTCTATGTCTTCTTGAAACTAAAGCTCACTGCTCCGTATTAAGATACCTCCCAGGACTCCTATCCTTCTATGCTTCTCTCTCTCTCTATGTATGAATGTATGTATGTGTTGACGATGGTAGATGACAAATAACGCTCTATTATTCAGTTACCCAAAACGGGTTCGTATACCTATGACGGGAGATCCGGAAGGAGTCTGAATTCCCATGACGTTTATTAGTTTTATTTCATAATAATTCAAGGTTACATTTTATTCATACGCCCAACAGCGCTTACATTTTATTATTCGATGACACACCTCCTATAAAATGGAAGCGTTGTCGAATTGGGGTCAGACCTACTTGAGCAGCATTCTATGCTTAGCTTTAGGAAGTGATTTTGTTAAAAAATCTGCCCATTGATATTGAGTCCTGACATGAACTAGTTCTGCTTTTCCTTCTTGAACCATTTCTCTGATGAACTGCAGCTTAAGAGCAATGTGTTTTGTCTTTTCTGAATGTTTCAAATTTTTTGCTAGAATTATGGCAGATACGTTATCACAGTGGAGAAGCAGTGATTGTCGAGGCATAAGTTTAGTTTTTTCAAGGAGAGTTTGCAGCCAAAGTCCTTCCTTCAAGGCTAATGTCATTGACACATACTCTGCCTCTGTTGATGACAGGGCAGCACCAGAGAGCATATAGAGGTAGCCAGAGGTAGATTGCATTGTAACATGATCGCCCCCCCAATCTGCGTCGGAATAACCATAAAGCGTCCAGCGGGTGGCCTCAGGCTGAGTTCTATAGGTCAACGAGTAGTGCTGAGTCTGCTTCAAGTAGCGAAGTAGGCGCTTCAATAAGTGAATGTGGTGAGCTTGGGGTTGTTGCATGAACCGGGAAAGATAATTGGCAGCAAAGCAGATATCTGGACGCGTACATGTAACAAGATAATGTATGCTGCCAAGGATCTGAGCAAAGGGAAAATCTGGTGCAACTTCAGAGGGTAATGCCGTAGACCCGGACTTCAAACTTGACGGAAGTGGTGTCGCTGTCCCTTTGTATGTGTCCATATGAAACTTCTGGAGTAAGGAGTTAATATCGGTAGACTGAGACAAGGTTATGGAACCAGTCTGAGGATCGCGCAATACTTGCATGCCCAAGCAATATTGAAGGGGGCCCAAATCACTCATGGAAAAGGCATCCTGTAATTCATGCTTAGTGGAGTTTAACGCTTTAATCGAATTGCTCAGAAGTAAAATATCATCCACATAGATAGCAAGAAGGAACGCATCAGGGGAGTGTCGTGAGTAGACATTGGGTTCAGACTGGAAGCGAGAGTAAACACAGCTGGTCATAACTTCATGAAACCGCCAGTATCATTGGCTAGGAGACTGCTTGAGACCGTAGATGGCTTTGTGCAGTCGGCAGACATAATGGGGATGCTCAGTATACTCATATCCTGGAGGTTGCATCATAAAGATCTCCTCATCCAACCTGCCATGCAAGAAGGCTGTTTTAACATCCATTTGATGCAAATGGAGCTGAAATTGGGCGGCCAATGCAAGGAAGAGTCGAAATGTAGTGATCTGCAAAACGGGCGAAAACGTTTCTAAGTAATCAACACCTGGAACTTGAGTGAAGCCGCGGGCAACCAAACATGCTTTATAGCATGAAATCTGACCATCGGCTGATAAGTTCTTGCACAACAGCCACTTGCAGGAGACTATTGTAGGATCGGCAGGGGATGGGACCAATTCTCACGTTTGATTATCAATCAATGATTGGTATTCAGCATCCATAGCAATGCGCCATTGATCAGCATCGGGACCAGAAAGTGCCGTTTCAACGGAGATAGAATCGACGAGGTGTGTAGCATGAAGGAGATCGATGGAGTCACTGGTGTCGCCAAAAGAGGAGGCTGTAGAGTGATTTCCAAGATGACAAGTATTAGCACATTCATAAACATCATGGAGGGAACACAATTTGGGCGGTGGTGAGGATAGATCGGAACTGCGCAGAGGGTCGTCCTGAATTGGTGAAGGGGCTGCAGGAGAAAAGGATGGAATTTGATGAGAGATATTAAACCGGTTTGCTGGATGGAGGGGATTGGATGATTGTGGAAAAAGGAATCGATTAGTGTGTTTGCCGAGGGACCAAGGGAGAGCAGTAGTAGGATAAGGGGTATCAATCGGTGCAGGTGAAGGAAGTGGGGACCGCGGTGGAGTCACAGGGGCGCCATTGGCAGCTTGTACCGGTGTATCAGGTTCCGTCCAGGTAATGCACGGTACCGAATTGTGGGAGTGAGATAGACTCCAATGGAGCATTATCGGGAGGGGTGATTCACAAATTGTTGGGGTTCTCTACTTGAAACCCCGAATAAACTGTCGCTGGCCTCCACGCGTCCAACCACGCGTCTGAAGAGGCTTCGTTCTGGCTTTTATTGTTGCTGCCGATTCTCAATCATTTGTGGGCTGGACTCGCACGGCCCAACACCAGCAATCTCCCCCTCCAGCCCACGGAGGGAGGCACACCAATTCTTCAAGTTTTCACTTGGTATCCATGCCGACAAGCCGGCGACAAAGCTCAAGCTTGTCCTTCGTAACAATCTTCGTCATCATGTCTGACAGATTCTTATCAGTGTGGATCTTCTTCAGCTTCAACTGCTGGTTCTCAATGGCATCTCTCAACCAATGGAATCTCACATCAATGTGTTTAGTTCTAGAATGATATGTGGCATTCTTGCTTAGGTCTATGGCACTCTGGCTATCACAGAAAATAGTATTCTCTTCTTGTCGCACACCAAGCTCCAAGAGAAATCTTGCCAACCATATAAGCTCCTTGCCTGCCTCAGTTGCAGCAATATATTCAGCTTCTGTAGTTGACAATGCCACACATTTTTGCAGCTTAGATTGCCAAGAAATGGCTCCCCCTGCAATAGTAAACACATACCCCGATATGGACTTTCTTTGATCCAAATCACCTGCCATATAAGCATCTGTATAGCCATCCAACATAGTTTCACCATTCCCAAAACTCAAACAACTTAGAAGTACCTTTCAGGTATCTAAAGATCCACTTTACTGCTTCCCAGTGTTGTCTTCCCGGATTAGAGAGAAATCTGCTCACAACGCCTACTGCATGAGCTATGTCGGGTCTAGTGCACACCATTGCATACATCAAACTCCCTACTGCCGAGGAGTATGGCACACTTGACATCTCATCTTTTTCTTTCTCTGTTGACGGGCACAGCTTCTTACTTAATTTCAGATGATTAGGAAGTGGGCAACTTACTTCCTTAGCTCCTTTCATGTTAAATCTGTCAAGCACTCTCTCTATGTACTTCTCTTGTGACAGCCATAGTCTTTTGGCCTTCCTGTCACGAACAATCTGCATGCCCAAAATCTGTCGTGCTTGACCCATATCCTTCATGTCAAATGCATTAGACATCTCCTTTTTCAACATAGCTATCATCTGTGCGTCTTGCCCTGCTATCAGCATATCATCAACGTAAAGTAAAAGGATTAAAAATTTTTCATTTTCAAACCTTTTGAAGTAAACACATGGATCTGCCTTGGTTCTCTGGTACCCATAACTCATCATGAATGAGTCGAACTTCTTGTACCACTGCCTCGGTGCTTGTTTCAACCCAGACAAGCTTTTCTTCAACTTGCAGACCATGTTTTCTTTCTCTTTTACTTCAAATCCTTCTGGTTGCACCATATAGATTTCTTCCTCTAAATCTCCATGAAGAAATGCAGTTTTCACATCAAGTTGTTCAAGCTCAAGGTCCAGACCAGCTACTAGACCTAACACCGTTCGGATGGAAGTCATCTTCACCACTGGTGAGAAAATCTCCTCAAAGTCAATACCTTGTTTCTGCTCAAAACCCTTCACTACTAGTCGGGCTTTGTATTTCACAAGTTCTCCATTTCCATCTCTCTTTAGCTTGAACACCCACTTGTTCTTCAACGCCTTTCGGCCCTTAGGAAGCTTCACAAGCTCGTATGTACCGTTTTCTAGCAATGATTGCATCTCCTCCTTCATTGCATTCAGCCACTTTACCTTGTCTTCGTGAGCTTGTGCCTCTTGAAAACTTTCTGGTTCTCCTTCTTCCGTCAATAAAATGTACTCTGAAGAAGGGTATCTCGTAGAAGGTCGGTGCTCTCTTTGAGACCTTCTCACTTGAAGCTCTTCTCCATGAACTTGCTCCCCCTGACCAAGAGCATCTTCTGCAACATTATCATCTTGAGACAAGTCAGAGGTATCCTCATTGGCTTCTTCATCTTCATTTGTTTGGTTAGGTTGTACAAATGAAGGTTCTGGTGTGAGATCTACGGGTTCACCTGCCATCTCTGACTTCTTGTCATCTTCTATCCCTGCTTGGTTTTCATGAAATACAGTATCTCTGCTTCGGATGACTCTCTTCTTTTCTGGGTCCCACAATCTATATCCGAATTCTTCATCTCCATACCCAAGAAAAATGCAAGAAATCGCTTTGTCATCTAACTTGGATCTATGCTCCTTTAAAATATGCACATATGCTTTGCATCCAAACACCCTCAGATGAGAGTATGTCACATTTCTCTTAGACCATACTCTTTCTGGTATTTCAAAATTTAAAGGAGCAGATGGTGACCTGTTTATGAGATAGCAGGCAGTGCGGGCTGCTTCTCCCCAAAATTGCTTCGGCAATTTTGCCATTTTTAGCATGCTTCTGACCTTATCTACAATGGTGCGATTCATCCTCTCAGCCACACCATTGTGTTGCGGGGTGCCAGGTACTGTCTTCTCATGTCGAATGCCATACTTTGCACAATATGCTTTGAGTGCCTTGGAGGTATACTCTCCCCCATTATTAGAGCGGAGACATTTCAACTTCATACCTGTCTCCCTCTCTACCATGACATGGAACTCTTGAAAGTAATTTAGTACCTGATCTTTTGTTCTTAGAAAGTAGATCCATACCTTTCTAGATGCATCATCAATAAAAGTCAGAAAATATCGTTTGCCACCTAGCGATCCCACTTCTAATGGACCACACACATCGGAGTAAACCAAATCCAGCACCTTCTGCTTCTTTCCTGATGTGTGATTGAAAGAGACCCGATGTTGTTTACCTACCAAGCAATACTCACATGGATCTAGAATCTCATCTTTAGTCGAGGGAATGTGTGACTTCCTCGCTAGAATTTGCAGCCCTTTCATACTCATGTGGCCGAGCCGTTGATGCCACAAATTTAAAGAGCTCCCTGCTTGTACTGCATTTAAGCCATCTTTGAGCACCTTTGCATAGGTTCTATAGAAGGAATTCCATGATCTTCCTTTTGCCACAACCATTGATCCTTTGCTAAGTTTCCATTCTCCATCTCCTAGGTAATGCTTGAACCCATGTTTGTCTAGAGCATCACCCGAAATCAGGTTTAGGCGCAAATCAGGAATATGCCGCACATCTTTCAGTGTTAGCCGGCATCCCATATCAGTTTGCAGGCAAATATCACCAATTCCCACAATGCTTGAGTGGCTAGTATTACCCATCTTCACAGTACCAAAGTCTCCTGCCTTGTATGTCGTGAAGAACTCTCTCTTAGGTGTAGCGTGATAGCAAGCACCCGTATCAACTATCCACTCAACTCCTTGGTGATTTTCTACACTTAAGCACTGCTCCTCTTCACAAGAGAGGATTACTACATCTGCACTTACTGTTGCGGTGGTATTCTTGTCATCCTCATCTTTCTTCTGATTTCTGCCTTCATTTTGCAACCTCTTCCAGGCTCTACAATTTCTCTTTATGTGACCTTCTTTACCACAATGGTAGCATTGCCTTCCTCTCGACTTTGATCTGCCTTTGGACTTGCTGCGGCCTTTTGATTGTTGTCTAGATTCAGCTCTCCCCCTGTTCTCTGTGACAAGAGCTTGTGCGCCACTTATGTCAGTCGACTTTCGTCTTGTCTCCTCGTTGAACAAGCTACTTGTAACTGAGCTCATAGTGATTACACCACTTGGAGCTGCATTGCTAATCGTCACAACCAAGGTCTCCCAACTATCAGGCAATGATCCCAAAAGCAACAAAGCCTGTAGTTCATCTTCTAAGGTCATCTTCATTGCAGACAATTGATTTATGAGACTCTGGAACTCGTTCAAATGCTCAGCAACGCTGGTTCCTTCTCTGAACTTCAGATTCACCAGCTTCCGGATCAGAAATGCCTTGCTAGCCGCTGTTTTCTGCTCATATAACGACTCCAGCTTCTTCACAGCTTGTATGCGCTTGTCTCATTGGCTACATGATGATACACACTGTCATCAAGCCACTGTCTGATCGTGCCAACCGTTTTACGGTTCTGTTTCTTCCAATCATCCTCAGATGTAGCTTGTGGTTTCTTATCCTCCTTCTCAATTGGTTCAAACAAGTCTTTGCAATAGAGGATATCCTCCATTTTGGACTTCCAAATCTGCCAATTGCTGTTAGTTAACTTAATCATGGTGCCACTACCACTGCCCTCCATCTCAACCTAAGAGAGAACTTTCTCAAATGAAACTGTGCTCTGATACCACTTGTTGGGGTTCTCTACTTGAAACCCCGAATAAACTGTCGCTGGCCTCCACGCGTCCAACCACGCGTCTGAAGAGGCTTCGTTCTGGCTTTTATTGTTGCTGCCGATTCTCAATCATTTGTGGGCTGGACTCGCACGGCCCAACACCAGCACAAATGATGGAACCGAGGATGGAGGAGCACTGATCAGTGAGGATTCATCAGATAACGGAGCGGGAAAATGAGAACTGTGAAAATTAGGCAAACACTTGAGGGATCGAGTTTTTGGCGTACTTGATGCGGTTGCACAACATAGGCAGGGCAACCAAAGATCCACAAGTGACTGACATTTGGAGTCTTACCATGCCAGTGAAAGTAAGGGGTATGTTTGGGATCCACTGAGTGAGGAGTACGATTCTGCACATAACATGCGGTAGCTATGGCTTCTTCCCAATAGCTCTTGGGCAAAGCTGCAGTCAGTAGCATTGCACAGGCGGCCTCAACAAGTGTACGATTCTTGCGACTCAAACACCATTCTGCTGAGGGGTGTAGGGGATGGTGAACTGTTGGAGAATGCCTTCATGCTGACAGTGAGACCAGAAGGCATTAGACACGTACTCCCCACCATTGTCAGATCTGAGCATTTGGACATGTAGACCATGTTGTCGGTGCGCCAATGTGCAGTATTCCACAAAGTGAATGAGAGTATCTGCCTTATTTTTGAGAAAATGGAGAGTAGAAAAGCGACTGAAATCATCTACAAAGAGGAGGAAGTAGCGAGAGCTTGTTAGTGAAGTTGTTTCCATCAGACCACAAAGGTCACTGTGCACGAGCTGGTGGAGATTGGTTGAGCGCGTAGATGAAGAAGCGAAAGATTTGTGTGTCGCCTTGCCTAAGATACAACCTTCACAAAGATCAATGTTGGTGAGATTTGGAGGTAAGCCCATACAGAGGTTCTGTCTTGACATGGATTTGATTGTGGAGGTGTTGATATGACCAAGCCGATAGTGCCAACGCAATGTGGTGGTGGCTCAGGGCATAGCAGAGATAGTAGAATGGGTTTGGAGAATTGTATGCTGAGAAGCTTGAATAAATGGGATCGGGTATAGCCGATCTATCTGAGGGAGTTTAATGAGCTTGTATTTGCCAGAATTAAGCTTAAAATGCACCATACAGTAACCATGAAAGAATTCAATGTAGGTACCTGTAGAAGTAGCAGCAGAGACTGAAATTAGGCTGTGACTTAATACCGGAATGTGATAAATATTGTGAATAACAACAGGTTCTCCAGCTGGGTAAAGTGACTTGCATATTGCCTTTGCCTGCTGCCTGGAGACAATGGTTGTCGCCAAGATAAACGCGAACCTGTTTCGTGAGAAGGGTGTAGTCATCAAGCCAATGGCGGGATGGGGTCATATGGTTAGTGGCCCCAGTATCCAATAACCACTCCGCAGAGCATGAAGAAGAGTCAGTATTACTTGAATATTGTGTAAGGTTCAGTGCGAACAATTGCAGGTCATTGAAATTTGAGGCTGTGGGTGTTGCTTGATCCAGTCGGGTGAGATGAGCATGAGAGGACCGGCAACGACCTTGGGATTCACGTTTTTTGGTGCGACAGTCTTGTTGGATATGTCCTTGGCGACCACAGTAGTCACAAGTCATCGATGGATGCTTGGAAGAGGAGTGTGCAAGTTTCTTCTGCTGATCCTTGGAAGAAGTGTGGCGTTGGAAGCCACGCACAACGAATGTGCTGTTTGACGATCGTCCAGCAATGGAGGTGGACGATCTGAGCACGTGTTCCTACAATATGCGAGAAATTAAAGTATCTAGAGTTAATCCCATCACAGAGGATTGGGTGGTAATGAAAGGGTGCCAGGAGGAAGGTAAAGCTGCAAGTAGTAGCATGACTTGCCGGTTATTGTCCAGAGAAACTCCAGAGAGCGAAACAATATCCAACAGAGTGTGCCATTCATCCAGAAAAGTGAGTACATCCTCGGATTCGTCCAGGTTCGTTGTGAGGAGCTTTTTGAGTGCACTGACCTGCGTGACTAGGTCCTCATGGTGATAGGTTGAGCTTAGAAATGTCCAAATTTCTGCAGTGGATTTGCAGCGGCGTACCAGTTCGGCCTGACGATTGCAGAGGTGCATAAGCAACTCTGCTTGGCCTGCAGATCTTGGGAGGCCCAATCTGCATATATGGGTTGCATATGTGGGTGAGATAGTTGTCACTGTTCAATTTATCAAGTTGATAACTGCGAAGGGCGGGAGGTAGGACCGGTGGAGCGTCCTGCACCATTGTCACCGAGCAAGAAGGGAAGGCGGTGGAGCGTTCTGGGATCTTTGTAGAGTAGGCCGGCCGCCGCAAGAGAGGGGCCAAGGAGAAGGAGAGCGCTGTCGTCTAGCAGCACAGTGATACCATGTTGAAGACGGTAGATGACAAATAACGCTCTATTATTCAGCTACCCAAAACGGGTTCGTATACATATGACAGGAGATCGGGAAGGAGTCCGAATTCCCATGATGTTCATTAGTTTTATTTCATAATAATTCAAGTTCAGATTTTATTCATACGCCCAACAGCGCTTACATTTTATTATTTGATGACAGTATGTATGCGTGTGTGTGTATGTACATGCAGACGTACGTGTAGATACGTACGTAGGTACGTACACACATACTTATGTAGGTAGGTGCATATGCACGCACGTACGAGTGCATGTACGTATGTAGGTACGTGTGTACACAGGCATAATATAGATATAGATATATAGATATATACAGATATAGATATATATATAGATATATATAGATATATAGAGATATATTTAGATATATAGATATATATAGATATAGACCAAGCCTGGGCGACCATCTGCGTACCTTACCTAGGCAACCTAGCTCTGATGTTGGGCAAGTGGCCTTGGATGACTTTGCCTTCAACAACTTGGATGAGCAACTCGGGCGAGTGTGGTATCAGCCTGGGCAAGTGCATCTTACCCCCACCTGACTGTCTTCATGTGCACTGTCTTCATGTGCACTCTGCTACAACTTTGAATCAGAAGAATATTCAATCTAAATTCGTTTGATCGAAAGATAGGTTAATCTAATGTTTTTCGACCCAAAGTTAATTTGATTTGAAAGTTTTGAATGATTCGAGGTTCCTGGAATATGCTGATGTATCATCGAACGGTCTGATTGAATAATATAAGGTCCTTGTATAATTTAGTGATTTTTTACAAATAAATGAATATTCTAATAATGAATGGTGCAACATAGCTATTGATAGACATCGCTAAGGAACTTCATGTCAGGCAAAGGGGAAACTTCATCCTCCATTGTTGGCCCTATGTGGACTAAGAGGGTCCAGAAGGTCTGGTTGGAGGGGACAGGCCAGAAATGGGAGACAATGCAAACTATAGAGAACCGCAAGGCAAAGAGGGAGAAAGTTTCCGTGAATTTCCATATAATGGGTTTGGAGATTGAAGAAATAAGAACAGATTAGTATGAGTACCGAGGGACAAGGATGGTGCTTTAGATGGAACCGGTGCATCCACCAAAGAAGGGGATCCTATAGTGTGATTTGGAGGTTGGGATATGGGCTTCAAAAGACTGGGATAAGTTGACACTTCTTCTTGTTCACAGGTGCATTGGCAGACAAGGATGTACCAGGAGGTGGCATGGTAATCTGTGAGCCACGGGGCAGACTAGCAACTGGACCAGGCAGCTGTGGGGAAGGATATATGGTGTTTTCCTCCCATTCAACGTGCGGGGGGCTGAAGGACACACCGATGAGGAAAGGCAGTCTGGGTGCCCAATGTGGAGGTTCATCCAGTGGCTTTGGAGGTGTTTGAGGGGCTGATAAAGAGTAGCCTCATCAAATGTACCTGAGCACGCAAACAAGAATCAATGTCTTGAGGGATCATGGAGCATGTATGCCTTTATGACAAACAGCGTCGGAGTGCTTGTACAATCCAACTTACGTTGAAGGTTCAAGGGTATGACAAGATAGGCTCGGCATCCGAAGATGTGCAGATATGAGATATTAGGCACATGTCCAAACCAATTGTAATACGGCATATGGTGAGGATCAGTAGAGTGGAAAATGCAGTTCTGAACATAATATCTAGTTGCCATTGTCTCTTCCCAATATTATTCGGACATTCCAGAAGCCAAAAGCATGGCTCTTGCAGCTTGTAGAGGGTCTTGTGCTTCCGTTCAGCGACTCCATTTTGGGGAATAGAGAATTGTTGTTGAATGCCCTTTGTGTCACAGAATGCTTTAAAGGCACTGGAGATGTACTCCCCACTGTTGTTAGAGCAAAGAGTCTTCACAAGGGAGTCCTGTTGATGGGAAACCATGGTGCAATAGAGTTTGAACCGAGCCACGATCGACTTGAGACTTTTGCTTCAAGAAGAAAATTGTGGTATAGCGATTGAAGTTGTCAATAAATCTAAGTATAGAGCACCGGTGAAGGGCGGCATTTCCATAGGGCCGCACTCGTCCCTGTGAACTAAACGGTTCATCGATGGGGAACGGGTGGTAGATTTTGGAAAAATTTTGTGAGCAGATTTGCCGATTTGACACCGTTCACATAAGTCGATAGGGACAAATTGACGAGGGAGCCCTGTATAGACCTGCTCTGCTTCCATTTGCTTGAGAGTGGAAGATTTAGTATTTCCAAAGCGATATTGCCATACCAATGTGTCTCTAGGATGTGAGAAGTGTGCAACAAGGATAGAAGTCGAGGCTATGATGGTCTGGTCTGCACGTCGATCAAAAGGGATTGGGTACAACTTGTTCACTTGAGGCAATTTAAGAAGTTCAAACTTTCCAAAGGATAGTTTGAAATGAATAAAACAGTAATGATGGAAGAATTCGATGTAAGAGCCAGTGTTAGTAGCTACGAAGACGGAAATAAGGCTTAGAGCAAGACATGGTATGTGATAAACACAGGAAATTTTCACTAGGGCGTCACTCGGTAGTTTGACGGAGAGATTCCCTCGACCGATGGCTTGGAGACTGACGATCTTCTTCCATGTACACAGTGATCGGGTAAGGTAGCTTGCTGTATGCCTCTAGCCAACCGTGGGAGAGTGTATGTGGTGGGTGGCTCCGGTGTCGAGCAGCCATTCCGTTCGCAGGTGAGAGAGTTGTAGAGAAGAATTTGCCTCGCAAAGCATCATGGTGAAGAGTAGGACTATCCTATAGTTTCAGCACTTGAGCCTGTGGTTTAGAGAAGGTGCACTTTTGAGCATGTTCATTCGTGCGGCATTCCCACTCAATATATCCCATTCTCCCACGATAATCACATGCCACCTTAACTAGTTTGGGCTTGGACGGTCTACCACCAGAAGTGTTGCCATGTGTGCCACAGTGGAAATTTCACATGGATTGGGTGGAGAGGGTGGAATCTTTGGTAACTGTTGATGGATTATTATGGTGCATCGCATCTTTCTGAAGGATGCGAGCAATGAGGCACTTGGAATGCAACAGACAATGCACGCACCCCAAGATCAAGAACAAGAAGACGCAAGAGAGCGTTATCAAAACAGTTAAGTAACGTTATATATATTTTTTTAAGAATGGAGGTTCGGCCGAAGCCTTGGACTTTAACTTTGAAATTGCAACTATACAAGGAAGGACATAGTACCCATGGGACCCCCCTTATCCTACAAGAACAGGGGTTTACAAGACTGGGTTAAACAGCGGTCACAACTACCACGGGGATGGTCAAACGGTGGCCAACAGCCACATACAATGGTTTCCAGGATTCAAATGTCCCTACATGTTACTGCCAGGGGTTGAACCCTCACCCCCGCCTCAAGAGGCGAGAGGCCCAACCACCAGGTCGTTACAGATTAGGATGATTGGACCTAGGAAGGTGTGCACAGACCAGTGATGTGGCATAGGTGATGTGGCTTATATGCCAACACGCTCCCGTAAGACTCATCATCTATACATAGGCAATGAAGGCCATGAAGGTCGTTAGAGATTAGGATGATTGGACCTAGGAAGGTGTGCACAGAACAGTGATGTGGCATAGGTGATGTGGCTTATATGCCAACACGCTCCCGTAAGACTCATCATCTATACATAGGCAATGAAGGATGACTAACAGAAGACTCATCATCTATACATAGGCAATGTTTAGGTTGTGAATGACTAACAGAAGAAATGCTATAAGCAAAAAAATGCATATGGTGATATAAAATCATGCATATGGGTGATATAAACTAAGGAGGTTTGTTGAAGAATTGCTGGTGAAGCAAAAAAATGCATATGGTGATTCGCTTGGGACTGAAGAATCGTCGATTTGCTGAAGAGCTGTGTTGCTTAGCGAGGACTTGAAATAATTGCCAGTAGGCCCCCCCACAAGTCGAGAAAAGCAGGAATTGAGGGCAATAATTGCGCTGAGGGCGGAGCTATATGGTGGTGGCAGATATCGGGGAATCGTGGTGTATCTTCACGGGTACCAATCACACTGATGAATGGAAGACCTGCCAGCGTCGTAGTAGAGTCACGGCCTGCAGGCAGTGCCGAGAATTGGTCCTGTGGCGTCGTGAGTTGAGCCATCGGTTGGTCGGAAAGATTTGTGATTAGAGTGGGCGGCGATAAGTCTGCATCACCGCAGGAGTGCACGGAAGGAAAGGCGCCATTCATGCTGCAGTGTGGAGAGCGTGGCGCCATTAGAGCAGCAGGAGGACTTTTCGGCAGCACAGGGTATGACTTGAGTTGGGCCGCAAATTGAGGGACTGAAACGCAGAGCCTCAGAATCAGTATGGCGCAGGACAACGCGGGGTCCAGATGCGGAAGAGGTGGCTGCAGATCTTCTCGCTGAGCAATGTCAGGTGAGGCATCTCTATGCCACGGTGGATCAGACCGGGAAGAGGAAAGAGAGGTGAAGATTGGCGCTGCGCACAGCCGTAGTGAAGGTGAGGGATTGGCCAGCGTTGCTGAAGAGGGAGCACAGGCGTTACTGCGCGTTGAAGCAGAAAGGGATGCCAGAAATGCCGTCGCGAGCAAGCATAGTTGTTGTTCGATTGCGAGCACCATGGAGAGGAGTACCGCTAGTTGCGGTGATGGTTGCGTAAGGATCTGATGGAGGTGCCTCGTCGATTCGCCAGAGTTGTCCACTGATAGGGACGAAGGAGATGCTGGTGGCTGAGATGCAGCCACAGAACGGGGCTGTGAGCAGAGGGCCACCACGTCTGCAGAGAGAAGGGCACGGCCAGGCTTGCGTCGATGGAGCAGAAGCCTGCAGGGAGGGGTGCCCGATAAGGCGTGATACCATGTTGACAGAAGATGAGAACGTACGCACCCCAAGATCAAGAACGAGACCCCGTTATCTGCCACCACCATATAGCTCCGCCCTCAGCGCAATTATTGCCCTCAATTCCTGCTTTTCTCGACTTGTGGGGGGGCATACTGGCAATGATTTCAAGTCCTCGCAAAGCAACACAGCTCTTCAGCAAATTGACGAATCTTCAGTCCCAAGCAACAAAGCAACAATCCAACAAAGTAAGAGCATGGTCGACATCCAACTTGAGGCCTGAGAGCAAGGCATTGTCGAGAAGAATATGCCATTCGTCAACAAACGCCTGTCTGAATTGAGTTTCCGCTATGCTTGCAGAAAGGAGCTTCTTCAAGGAAGTGATGAGGGTAACGAGATCTTCGTGGTGGTATGTATCACGAAGAAATGCCCAAATCTCTACAAAGGTTATGCAAAGACGAACTATATGGATTTCACGATTGTCAAGGTGAAGCAAGAGTTCTGTTTGTGCGTGCAAGTCTTGAGAGACCAATTAGCATATGGAGCGTCGTTAGGGTCAGGCTTGCGAAGAGTGCTGGAAATGATTGCCAAGAGAGCGGAGCACTTGAGAAGGATCTTTAGGTGGGTGGCCCATGTGAGGTAATTGGGGCCGTGCAGCTTATGAAGGTCATAGCTGCGCACAGTAGAGGCTGCTGGATTCGTCGCTGGCTGTGCCATATCTGGCATCCCGATCACCAAGATAACAGCACGAGCAAACGTGAAATAGGAGAAGCTATGGAGGTGCATGCGACTAAGTTGATACCATGTTGTGAAATACAACTGCACACACAGGAGAATGGGGAAGACGATACGCGACGAGACAAAAGAAGATCGATAGTTAATGCATGCAGGGTTAATATGTACAAGGTGGTTCATGTTTCATGTGACCCTTATTGCCTAGGAATTGTGGCCCGATATTCGAGGGACTTTATTTATTAAGCTTTGACTGTTTATTAGGCTTAACTATTTTTAGTGTAGACTACAACATGAAGTGTTGTCGGGGGGTGTCTTTCTGCAAAATGTAAGAAATTAGGGTCTAAATAGTGCGACCAGCAAACATCAACTGGGTTGTAATAAAAGATCTCCAGGAAGGTGGTAACGCTGCTAGCAACAACATGGATTGCAGAATCCAGATTCACATCCAAATGTCACTGAGGTGCAAAAGGATCTCAGCTTGAGCCTGCAAATCCTGAGAGATCCAAGTTGAGCACTTTTACATATGTGGATGGAGGCTTCCGTGCAGTACCTTACACAAATACCCCATAGTGCCACTCGCTTAAGCAAGACTGTCATTCGGGTTCCCCAGGTCAAATAATTTACATCTGTCAATCTCTCAACTTGGTAGCTTTGATGGTGGAGGGCAGCGTCTCTGGTGCTTGTTAAGCCATGCTCATTGTCCGGATCAACGGCAGGGAATTAGAACCTAGAAGAATGGTGGGAAACGTGCACCTCTTACAGTGATACCACGTTCTAAATCCAATAAGCACACATACCAAGACAAGTCACACAGTAAACCAAGAAGATAAGTTCGAGAACTTCTATGTTATTCTGATCTAAGGCAGGATTACTTATACACGTGGGAGGACAATTATTCTGTTATGAATTCTTCCTATGAATGGATTGGATAGTCATCTGACTTCATTTACATTTATCAATTTATGATCTCCGCCACATTTCTCGAGCAAGGACATGAGCTCGGATAGTGTTAGATTTTTGACATCTTAGTTCGTTTGTCCAAAGTTTGTTAGTTCTAAAGATATCCCAACTTTCTACGTGGAAGTAACGCTCACTAGAGGTTAAATGAAAATAAAATTTAGCTTAGTATGAAAGATACCAGCTCCCCATATAATTTTCGTGAGGTGGCTGAATATTGTTGGGCGAACCCAGCACCTAGAGATGACATCTCATGATGAGCGACTTTGAGGGGTGAAAGGGGTGTGATCAGGAACTTTTGAGTCCATGGAGGAATGGGAGGGGGCAGTGGAGTAGTAATGGGCATGGGTGAGTTAGGTGGAACAGGGGTTCGTGGTGGACTGGGATTATGATGTGGTAGGAATGGTGCATCTACCTCTTGCCAATGGATCTGCTGGTGGGACAGCATTGTAGGCAGTGGGTAAGGATCGGGGGCCGCCAGTGATGAAGCAGGTGGGTTAGGTGAGGAATGTTGGCAGTATGCTTTGATGCCATACCTGTCACCATATCCGACAAATAGTGCGCAATTGCTGGTGGGATCCAGCTTGGATCGTTGAGTTTTCACGGTGACAGCATAAGCCGGGCACCCGAATAGTTGAAGGTGTTGGAGGTTGGGATGACAGCTTGTCCAATGAAAGTATGGTGTGTGGTGTGGGTCGACGCAGTGTGGCACTCTGTTTTGCACTTAGCATGCTGTAGCAATGGCTTCTTGCCAAAATGGTTTGCTAATACCGGCTATTGAGCACATAGCTCGTGCTCCTTGAAGGAGAGATCGATTCTTGTGTTCTGTCACTCCATTTTGTTGCGGAGTGCGTGCAACAGTAAATTGTTGTAGTATTCCCTCATCATTGCAGAATTTTCTGAAGGCTGCTGATATATACTCTCCTCCATTGTCAGAACAAAGAAATTGAACGGGCATGACGTGTTGTCGTAGAGCTTGGCTGCAGTAGTCCTTGAAATGTGATAAAAGTTCAGAATTTTGTTTGAGAAAAAAGAAGGTTGTATACCTGCTAAAGTCATCGATGAAGGTAAGAAAGTAGCGTTGACCAGTAAGAGACGTGGTATCCATGTGACCACACGAGTCACTATGGACAAGTTGATGCAGCTGACAGCTTCGTGTGGAGGATGACATGAAAGGTTTGTTGGCAGCTTTGGCCATGAGTCATCCTTCACAAATATCGATTGAGGTCATGTGCGAGGGCATTCCATGACAGAGTTTGTGTTGTGCCATTCATTGAATTGTGTTGCCATTGATGTGGCCAAGTTGATCGTGCCACAGGAGTGTGGTTGTGGCCTTTGTTAAATGGTTGAAGATCATGAATGATAAAGATAGTGTGGCATGATCTGCTCGTTTTCTAAATGGTATGGGGTAAAGCTTGAGAGTTTCATATTGCCCAGATGATAACTTAAAATGAATCACACAGTAAGTGTGGAAAATTTCCACAAATAATCCAGATACAGTGGCAGTAGATACAAATAATCCAGATGCTGAAGGGGCATTATGTCTGTTGGTTGAGGGAGTGGTCTGCAGTGACCTTTTTGTCTGTGGTTAAGATTTATTGTTTTTACAACATAAAGGTGGTACTAAGGATATTGAAAAGTCTCTCATTTACTTAAGACTCACTCTTTCTATGCTCCATTGGTAGAGAAGAGAATCCACAAGATATGCCACATTTCAGCTCCGACCTGATCTATCCCATCTCTGCTTTCACCCACCTCATGTAAAATAATGCTATATTGCACAAGAACAATTCATATCTTCTATCTACCAGGATCACAGTCATAGTCAAGCATAGGACAAAAGATAGTCCTTCATGAAGCTACGTGGCGATTGAATGAGTTTGGTTTTCAAGCTGCATACCTCATCATTCCTGCTTAGATGCAGAATACTTCCACAACCTGCTTCCTTACCATTCTGAATGTAAGATAAATTTCTTTTAGGAGATTCATAGGAGATGTGCACCATCAAATCAGGGTAACCCTTCTCAGGGTATTGAAGCCCCTAAAAAATCTTTTTATTACGTCTTTCGTGATAGGTTTTCCTCTACAGTGTTGCCTCATGATGGGAGTAGCCTAACTTTGAGCTATTCAAGATCCCAGGGTGCACTTGCATAGAGTAATTGTAAATCGGATCCCAGGCCTACTTAGAAGAGGAAACGATCCACGTACTCATGGTACAAACAACTCTGAAGATATTATTACATTAAATTTTTGGTTATGATTGTGAGATTCTTCAAAGTCATTAATATTTGCTTCACCTCACGGCATGGATTCTTGATGATTGTTCCAACAGCATTTGCATTCAATAAAATCCATAACATTGGAACAACTTCCTCCTTACAAGTTCCATCAGCAGATTCCACCAATACCTCCATAATTGATATGACGCTTCTATTCACAACTCTGCATGCCCACACATTTGATCTTTTATTTTTTTATAGAGGATAAAAGATTAGTTATGATAAAACGAAAAGAAGTTCGAATTACCAGAAAAGGCTCTTAGTAAACAGGTTTCAAAGATTACTGCATAGAAAATCCTATCATTATCAACAAAGTGGAGACACGATTTGATCCATTACAGGAGTCAATCTATGCGGCAGTTGAATATGAACAAAAGTTCTTATAATCTCGCAAATGGTCAGGGTATTCCATGTCATAGGTTTTTCATGCCACACTGCCCACAAATTTAAGGATGCACTCTTTAAGAAAGGGTATCGAGAAACGTAGAAATGGTGTGTATACCCAACAAGAAACGCAAGTGTGTTTATATTTTGAATGGCCAAACGCTTCCTGTTGAACATCCACCAATAATGCAACGATACTGGTCAGCATGGATTGTGGAATGAATGGTAGCCCTTTCGCATTGAATATTCCGTATTCCAATCCATGAAGAAACCCTTACAAATTGAAATTCCGCCAAAGATGAAAGGTTCATAAATCAACTTGATCCCTTTTATCCCACTGTTTGAATTAAGTTGGAACGGTCCTAGCTCTCTTACATAATCCAAACTGGTAATCTGCGTGGACTTGAAATTTAAGCGTGACTTTAACAACATTGACATTATACGCTGTGTAAACAGTGGTGGGAATTCCCAAGTATGAAAAATTGTATGATAAATACAACATAGAATAGAACACAAAATTAACTATAAAACATAGCCTTCTTCAAGCATATAGTTTGATTATCTTCTTTCTAGACTGCACACAAAAATTCCTTCCATATATAGAAAAAATGCATTTTGAAGGTTCTACAGACAAACAGAGGTATGCAGGTACACACACATTACACAGAGAGGCAGGCACGTAGATGTAACTGTAAGTCATTTGACATATTTCTTGATTCACAAGGATTACATATATAATATGCTGAGTCCTTGCAGCAATGTTCCCCCTTCTTGAAGGTTAATGTGGTAGAGAAGAGAGACATGAAAACATCAACCTGCCTTCGTAAACCTCTGTTGTGGCATAGAGACAAACTTAGTGGTCATCAAGCTTCTCTGAGGCTGCTCACCTTAAGGTTGGGAAATCAATGTTGATGGGAAGAGCATCTCTAGCCATTTCTTTGTAAAGAAGTTTCTTAGAGCCAAGGCAGTCAAGTGACCATGATTCTGGCTCTTGTAAAGAGATCCAGAAAGGTCCTCCCAAATTTTGGTGCAAGGTCCTCCAACTCGTCAAAAGTCCTTTTAGCAAAGTTCCCCCTACCTCAAGGGTCTTGAAAATGTGTCCATCTCCTCGGACATGAGGAAGTGGCCTTCCTCGAATTGGTTAAAACATTTGCCGGCTAGTCCATCTAGTGTGGAAGAACAGGGAGTCATGAAAGTATCATGCCGCCCTTGTAAACGTCTATTGTGGCATAGTGACAAACTTTGGTGGTGATCAAGGTTCTCCAATGATGCTCCCCTTAAGATAGGCAAATCAATGATGACACGAGAGAGAAGAATTTCCAAATCTCCTCGGGCGATGGTGTGTGTCAAAGGATGTTCTAGTGGAGAATACTAAATAGAGCTCTTCAGGTGAAGTTAGTGTATCTTCCTCCTTATCCCGTACTCCTTGTGGACACTATGGATGGGATTGAGACAATTATGAGGGAACTCCGTCCTTGTCATGGATTGCATATGCTCATGGCCCAAAAGGTTGCCTTAACAGTATGATGGGAATTCAATCAAAGGTCCCTCTGATCTTCGACAACATCAAGAGCCCAAGCAATCCCATAGTGCCAGCCAAAAGTTGTTCCTCAAGGCAGGGAGGGAGCAACTTGGTACCATAGATGTTGCTAATGCTTATGCTAAGTGTTCACAAGAGCAAGTAAAGAGCACATTAATGAAAGAAAAATAAGTGGAAAGAAAAGTACAGAAAGACCTCTATTGTTAGTTCTCTATGAGGCCTCTATGGGTAGTACATTGAATTCCTTGATGTTTCAAAAGATGAGTACAACTACAAGGGAGGTGCTTAGAAGAGATAAACAACTACTACAATGATGGGTTGAGAACAATAGACAAACCAAACCAGTGGGAATTACTTGTCCCAAAAGCCATGGTTGAGGATTACTACCTAATCCTCCCTCTTAGGGTGTGGTTCAACCACTTCCTGCATGGCATTTCTTGAGTCTAACAAGCCAACCTCGCAAATCTGGTGGGGGCATGGTACACAATGGAAATAGGAGAGTGAATGTAAACAAGTAAGCATGTGAACAAGAAAAGAATGGCTGAAGGTAGTGAGAGGGATAGTAGGCATATGCTTCCTCCACTCACATTGAATCTAGAGTCACTCCCATGAGTGACTTCATCAAAATACTCTTGGTCAAATATCTTACATCATCGGTGAACCCTAGATAATCTGGGCCTGTTCAAAATAGTACAAAATCTTCCTGTAGCCCAATCCCTCCCTAGAGCTTGGTCCTTTCCTCCCCACATACCTCCTTCCTTGACTACATTTGTTGTGGTAGAGCTTCCTTTCCTACCACTATGGCTGCCTAGGGTGTCCAGCTACACCTTTCTTCCTCATACATACTGACATACATGCACAAACACACACACACACACACACACACACACACACACACACACACACTCACACACACACACACACACACATGCATGCATGCATACACACACACACACACACACATGCATGCATGCATACACACACACACACACACACACACACACACACACACACACACACACACACACACACACACACACACACACACACACACACACACACACACACACATACATGCATACACACTACATACATACATACTCACATAGGGACACAAACATACATACATACATACATACATACATGCATACATACATACATGCATACATGCATGCATGCATGCATGCATACATACATACATACATACATACATATACATGCATGCATGCATACATACATACACACATACATACATGAGAAGCTATCTACTGTTCTCACCTTAAATGATGGTTCAATCCTAATGAAGCCTCAAGGATCCTGTTCCAAGATATGAAGATGCTCATGAAAGAACAATTCTAGAGCTATAATCTCAAGCTTCCAAAACCTTCGACTCTGTATGTAAGGATCTATCTCGGGCATACTGTTTAGAGATATCTAAAAGGGATTAATTATGATGAGGCCTCAACCATCCTCTTCCAAGGTATGAAGATGCTCATGAAACAACTATCCTCAGGATGCAATCTCAAGATTCCTAAGCTTTTGCCTCCTATGTAAGGATCTCTCTAGGAATGTCCAGCCTTATCCTCTACAGAAGCATTGAGCAATCATGTACAGATCACCTTTTGAGGCTGCCACCTTGAGAGATGTATAGAAATTTAATCACTGAGGCATCCTTTGTAGTTTGATCCATTGAGTTCTCTAAAGTCAGTTGAGAGTGTGAGTGCATATCATGCCCTATCGGAATCATCATGATTTCCAGCACCGGCAAAGGTTTCAGGTCAACAAGTATACCCCACCAAAGACAAGGAAAAGCTCAATAAGACATGCATGCCATATGTTGTCAAAATAAACTGACCTACAAATAAACTCTTGATGTTCTTCAATTCAAGAGATTCCCTTGATTCTCAAGAGAAGAAGGATTAGCCAATACTCAGGAGTAACACAGATGGTAGCATAGCATATTCGTAAGATGACATCAGAAATAAAAAACAAAATGAGATCAGGAAATTGGTATCAGTGATTATCTTCATGAGATCCAAAAACTTGACAACAAACAACAAATCATAGTGGAGGTCGAGGCTACAAAAAGTTTCCACCATATCGGACTATCTCATGAAAGATGTGAACCATATTTTGTATTTATCTGGATTCAAGTTTGACAGGAAACAAAATGAGGTCAGGAAATCGGTATCAGTGCTTTTCTTTGTAGCCTCAACAAATGGCACAGCAACCGACAACAAATTATATTGTAATTCAAGGCTACAAACAGTTTTCACCATATTGAACTGAAAGACATGACCCATGTTTTGTACTCATCTGAATTTGTGCCTGGATAACGTGGCCTCATGTAGGTGTGCAGTATCATTACAGGCGTTCCCTGGACTTAGGCAATTCATCTCATCCTTCCAGATAGTATAGCTTGAAGCTGGGAGGATCTGGAATGTATTTGGAGTCTTGAAATAACTAAATATATCTATGTTTACATGTCAGATGGATTGAATTTTGCAATCAAGGATCCATACTCGTCGCTCACATGAAATATTCCTCCAGATACGAAGAATATGCCAACTCAGTGCCCTTGTGAACCAAGTATTTTTGAGCAAAGTTTTGGAAACCTCAAAGATAGAGCTATTGGCTTCGGACAGGAATAGTTATGGCATATCTTTAAGGTAAGATCTCTCATATATTGAATAATATGTGAGCCTTGACTTAGAATATACATTATGTGCACTTATGCAGGATGTAGCAGTCCATGTGACGGTCTTTTAAGCTCTTATACAGCAGGGAAGATATGCTAAAACTTTCCTTCTATGTAGGACAGCTTATTGTTACACCATATGCTTATTGAGTTTTGACAGTGTTTAATATGAAAGAACAATTGATCTGGAGAGTAAAATACTCCCTACATGTTCCATCAGCATTGCTTTCAATCTTATCAGATAAAACAACCCTTAATCTCATGCTGAAAAATTACCTTTGTAAACTTGTTAAAATATCTTGATCAGTAAGAAGGGAGCAAACTTCAGGTATGTGGCGTTTCAGTGATGGAGATCTACATCCTTGCATGATCCATGATAGTACTAATAAGCCTCTCCCTTTATCTTGAATTGAAGCATCTGCATAATAATCACCACTGACGCGTGGGATCAAAATATCCAGGAATGCAGATGGATCCACAAATCGACCTAGAACCTTTGCAGATTCTTCAATCTGAGAACAATAAATGATTAGTCAATTATCCAGCACAAATGATTATAAACTTGATTTTTTTATAATAGCTTTCACTAAGAACAGCTAGAGCCAGACTCTGGCTGAAATCTGAATTAACACTGGTTCACATATTGCAGGAATTTGTGATCTAGCTTAGAAGAGTTTTTTAAATTAAACATAAACAGATAGAATCCTTCACGGTAAGTCCCCCTATGTATCCCGTGAGTTCTTCCATCCTATCTGTACACTTTGATCAACTTTGGACCTCAAGGTACAAACGTACATAACTGAAGATCTTTCGACTTAAGGAGTACAATTATTTGGGGAATCCTTGCAAGTGAACTATTAAAGAAAGCCCTTATCCATTCCTAATAAAATCAGTCAAGCTGTAGTAGTACAGGAAATGGAACAGTAAAAAGGGAGCCAAAGCTGGAACCAGACAGAATATTGAACACTCAGTGAAATATCCTTAGCAAAAAAAATAGACCCACTTTGATGAGCCTGACATGTCACTATGAAAAGGAAGAAAAGTGGGATTCGCTGTGACAGAAATGGGCTAGAAGTGGTGCTCCAGATGCAACAGAGAAGCTAAGCAAGTAGACCGATTCTTCTCCTTGCAATGAGAACGAACAGATTTTAGAGCAGGAAGGAGAATGGATGCTTGTGAAGAAGTTAGGTCTTATTGTTATCAAGTTCTTAAGATATCGATCATAGAAACAAGCTGTCAAGAATAAAAGGATCTGGCCACTGACATTTGAAAGTATTTGGAGCAACGAAGGAGATTTTCTATAAAATTGCCTAGTGTCATTCATGGCTAAAAGATACCATAACCATAACCATATCTACAAAGATTTATTCTTATTAAGGCTGGCTATGTTCTGTTTTGTACAGTGCCTTTCCATTTATGCAGTTGTAATTTCTCAAAAACATATAAAATAGTTTTAGAATTTAATTGAGATTATAAAAGAATACTTATAACAAGGAGCAATTATAACCTTATTCTCAACTATCGAATCCAGGCAGGCTTTCATCAGTATAATAATTATGCTCTGGAGATGCATGGTTGCATTCTCCTCCACAAAGATTAAAACTACATACAGAAGCTTTGCTGCCAGAATCTTGGGTTCTAGCTGCCAAGCTTGAATATCAGCCCCTAATGCCTGCAAAATAATGCTGAAAGATCGCTTCACCATGATTCGTGCTCCTAAACAGGGCCTCCCTGCATCCATCGAACATGATTCCAACTGCATTAGCTCTCCTTATATTCCATCAAATAAATGTAGAGATCAAGAAACCATCAGGAAGTGCAGTCTCATTCATATCAGTCTTTATAGCACGTTATAGAATAAAACATTGCAAGAAAAAGAAAAAAAGGGAAGAGAAAAGCAAAAAGCAGGGGGGGGGGGGGTGGGGGGGGGGAGAGAAAAAATTTTAGAATAGGTTCATCGAATTCAGATCTAAATAAACCTTAAAAGTGCTCCTGTTCTGTGGTTTATTTGAGTAATAACATATTAAGAAATGATAATCACATAGTTCGCACATAACATGTAACGTGAACGGGATGAGAGATGAACCAAAAGATTTGTATCCATTGTCTGTGCTTGTGCTATTCTGCAGCGTTTCAGGCAAGGTCCAAAATTTCTATGGCAAGATATTCAAGCACTAGACTGATGTTAGTAGAAGCTCCAGATCCCAGGCCATAATGACCTGCTGTAAGATAACATATGATATGCCCCACAAGAAACTGTAATCTGCTTTGGATGCCCTCAATGCAGATTTTCCACCTACCTTCTTGCCCCACCCAAGCTTAGGTGCCACACTCCAGCCTCCATTGTGCCTTCCATGGACACAATCTCTCTCTCTCTCTCTCTCTCTCTCTCTCTCTCTCTCTCTCTCTCTCTCTCTCTCTCTCTCTCTGTGTGTGTGTGTGTGTGTGTGTGAGAGAGAGAGAGAGAGAGAGAGAGAGAGAGAGAGAGAGAGAGAGAGAGAGAGAGAGAGGACATATCCTTCGTTACTCAAATTCCTTTGCTTATATAAGCTGCTCTCTCCCAAGCGGTTACTCCACCACTATGTCTCCTTCACTCTCACTTTTTTGGTACTCTTCCAAGTCCGGTACTTTGTGCGCTGTGCCAAATCCGGTGCTCTGGTCTCCCCTCTCTTTCTCTATTCTCTTTGTCTCCACTCTCTTATTCTTCTCATCTGCTTCAGGAGGGTCCTTCTCTTTTAAGTTTCCAGTGATCACAGCCTTGGACGAATTTGAGATCTAGTCTCGGACAAATTTGAGGAATTGGTCCTATCTGGAAATTTAGTCCTTAACACCAATTCTTGGAATTGGTCTCTTCTCTTGCCTTGTGAAATTAGTCCCTTTTGCTGCATTTGACCAATTTGTGAAATTGGTCTCTTCTGCTGGAGTTGGACAATTCTGAAAACGACCAATTTGTGAAATTGGTCTCTTCTCCTGCCTTAGACCAATTCAGAAATTTAATCTTATCCTACAAAGACGAATTCTGAACAAGGCCAATTTGTGAAATTGGTCTCTTCTGCTGCCGTAGACTAATTCTGAAAATTAGTCTTATCCTGCTATCAGACTTACTTAGACTCTGCAATTAGACTCCATTACACAGAATATAGCTGTATCCAAAATTTTATGGGGACCTAATTTTAGGCTATATAGGTTGCCTGCCACTACTTCACTCTCCTCGGAGAGTGCCTTGATGTAAAGTGCTTCACTTTTTTTTTTAAAGACTGAAATGAAATATAATAAATGAATTACAACAGTACAACAAGAGAGTAAAAAGGGAAGGAAGTAAATACATAATGTGCCCAAAATGGCATGTCCGTGGATACAACTCATACTGAAAATGAACTTAAGCTAGTGAAGTAAAACCATGAACTATTCTAAGTGCTGGAGGAAGGATCCCGTGCGGATTCCTCGGCTGAGAATAAGTATGCTTCCATGGTGTGCAAGGCTTTTGCTGTCTCAAACTTCTTCTTGTAGAATGCCACCTTTGTCTTTAATTCGTGAATTTCCTTCTGCAACTTGAGGGTCTGCTGCTCATGATGTGTTATTGTAAGTAATTGTGCATGTAATCTTCTATTCTCTGCTTCTATGTAAGCCATCTGATCGCAAACCTTTTGATTGTATCATTCCATTGACTTAACTAAAGTGCGCATAGCTGTGATATACATTTGGTTCTCGTCAAAGGTTGCCAATTGAGTTTCTAGTGAGTCGTCTCCCTCATGACATAGCTGCATCATGTAATGAAGGGTCTCCACGGCCATGTTAAATGGTAAGCTAGGAGTAGGAAGGGAAGGTGGGGACGGGGGATTGTGAACCAGCAATGAGGGAATAGAATGGGTCATGGGGATAAAAGGACTAGTGATGGAAGTTGTAGGTGTTGCAAAGAACTTCTGCCCACTTGGTGGCTTAGTCAATGCCACCAACAAATATTTCACATTAGATCGATAAGAGGGAGGATAGATTAGCCACATGGAATCTAGCCCCCATTTCTCAAATGGTCTCCATGATAAGGAAATCTGTAATGGTTGGTTATTGGGCTTATTTGGTTTGAGTGCACAACGTTGACAAGTGTCACAAATCTTTGCATGTCAACGGCCACAATAATCCTCCATGTAAGATCCTATGTGTTGTTATATGCCTTGGATAATGGCATGCCACAGTTCCTTCATGGGCCTCTTCTACAATTTGTTGTATTCATGTGGTAGGAGGCATCTCCTATACACTCCATTGGGTCCAACTCGGTAATGAGCATTTTGTATTATTGAATATTTTTTGCTTTTGAGTAGCAACCTTCTCTTCGCCAACTGTGTGACTCGTGAGATTAGATGGGAAAGTTTATGTGGATCATAGATAATGAATGTCATGGTATCAAGTAGGATATGTGCTTACTTGAAAGAGAGAATGATCAGGGAGGTTGTCTTCTATGCCCGCATTTGGTAGTGGTTGTCCTTTAATGCTTTAGAGGTGATCTTCCATAACATGGTGCTTTCCAAGTTGTTGAACTAGTTCAAAATTAAACTCCTAAAATGAGAGTAGCAACCTCTACACTCTTCCATAAACGTTTGACTTGTTTAACAAATATTTAATTGCTTGATGATCCGTGATGATAATGAAATGTACTACGAATATATAATGACGAGACTTTTTCAAAGCAAAAGAATAGCAAGTTCCTCTCTTTCAATAGTAATAGGCGAGTCGATTAGCTTGGTTTTTGCTAATGAGCCTAGAGAGGGGCTTAGAGAACTCATCATACACTTTTTGTGAAATTTCGGCGATAATCGGTATTTCCTAAGAAACTTTGAATTTCTTTGGCATTAAATGGTTAAGGCATATTCAATATTGCTCTAATTTTATCAGTGTCGGGAGCATAGTTGGTACTCGTACGCGTACGAGTAAAATCGTACGTACGAGTCGTACCGTACGTACTCGTACGTTCTCGTACGAACTCGTACGAAAATTAAAAAAATTTGCTTACTCGGCTTTTGACGCGTTAAACGGTTCATTTGAACCTTCTCGGCTTTTTGGCTCCCGCGCTTCGACTGTGTGCTTTTGCTTGATTTGAGGTGGTCCTACACCTCCTCTTTACCCTCCTAAGCTTCTCTAAAGCCTACCTAGGGTCCTCCCTCATCTTGCCGATCATTCCATTTATCTCTTTTAGCATTCCAAGCTTCACACACACCACATTTTACTTTATGTGCAGCCCTTAATTGTCCAACAGCAATGGTGAAAGATAAACATGAAGCTTTCACTCTCCATTGCATTGGTGTTGAAAAGGACACCAAGAAGTCCAATTCACACCATTGGACATGCAAATATTGTGGAAAGAGGTACACTAGTGGAGCTACAAGGCTCATACAACACCTCACAAAGGTTGGCAGGCAAGTGGCGGCATGTAAAGAAATACCGGACCACATTGCCAATGATATTAGACGTAAGCATTTGGGCCTTTCATCCAGTGGCCCTTCACATGTAAGAGGGTATAATGCTTCTCCTCCTCAACCATCAACCCACTCAAATGTCCCCGAAACATCACAAGATGCCCAATCACATTTTCAAGCATCAAATACACCGAATATTTCACAATCACCAACGGTGAGAACTTCTACATATCAAAGGCAAGGTGAATTAGGAGATGCTCCGGGGCATACGAGGACATCTCTCACATGGCTCAAGGAGAAGCAAAAGATCGCGGATTCGGAGATCACAAAATTGGTAATCCTAGAAAATTTATCTTTTAATCTTTTGAATTCAAAGCAATGGAAGGCTACTGTGAAGGCAATCTCGGAGGTGGGCCCATGTCAAGGATGGACGGGGCCTTCTTATTCAGATTTAAGAAGAAGAAAAATTGATGAAGAGAAGAAGAAAATTGATCTCTCTCTTCTTCCTATGAGAGAGAAATGGTATAGATATGGATGCACGATCCTCTTCGATGGATGGAGAGATAGAAAGAATAGGAGCATGATTAACATTCTTGTATCATGCCCAACTGGTACATTTTTTCTACGTGCGGTAGAGGTGGGCAAAAAAGGCAAGAAGACCACCGGAGCTTTCATATATCGGCACATCAAGAAAGCAATAGAGGAGGTAAAATCTTTAATTTTATTTGTTATTTTTGGAATTTTTATTTTTCAGCTTTTTTCATTAATGATCATTGATAATATATATATATGCATAAGTGGGAGCGGAAAATGTTGTGCAAGTTGTAACCGACAATGCGAGCAATTGTCGGCATATGGGAAAGCTCTTAGAGGAAGAATATAAGCATATTGTATGGACTCCTTGTGCTACACATTGCCTTGATCTATTGATGGAGGATATAGGTAATTCTATTTTTTATGTAAAGTTTTTAAAGTTTATCATGCTTCATGAATTATGTAGATCTAGTATCCACGTGCACATGCATGCACATGTGCATGTGCATGTGCATGTGCATGTGCATGAGGCATGTGCATGTGCATGTGGCATGTGTCAATATGTTTAGGCTTTCATGAATCATTATCATTATGTATGTGTGGATGTTTCTATTTGCAGGGAAGCTTTCATGGGTAAAGGCTTGCACACAAAAAGCCTCTAGCATGGTGATATTTTTCACACAAAAAGGGAAAGTGTTATCCATGTTTAGAGAGCATAGTAAACTTGAAATCAAAAAGCCCGCTACCACTCGCTTTGCATATATGTGGATTGTGCTTTCACGCCTTCTTGAGGTCAGAATCCCTCTTAGACAGACAGTGGTCTCTCCTCTATGGAATGATTGGGATGAGAGCTCATTGGAGGAATCAAAGAGCATGCAGAGGCTATGCTTGGATGAGGAGTTTTGGGAGAATGTGAAAGTTGTCTTAAATATTTTGACACCTATTTATAGAGTTTTACGCATGACAGATTGTGAGGGTGCCACATTGGGGCTCCTCATACATATGATGAGGAGAGCCATAGATGATATTAGGGCAGCCACTCTTGTCACTACGGAGCAAGTCAATGAGGTGCTTGAGGTAAGAAATATTATCATTTGTAAATTACTAAATTGAAAAGCATGTTGCATTTCCTTAATTGATAATTTTGAAGCACTTATAAGCTATTTCTTTTTTCATTAGGTGACATTGAGGAGATGGACATGGATGCATAGACCCATTCATGGATTTGCGGGTCTATTGCATCCTGCATTTAAAAGCCCCGCGCTATATACAGATATCGAGTTACTTTCAGATAGACTTTCATACATGTCACGGGTTATTCCCTCTCACTTGCATAATGAGATGTTAGAGAAGATCAGTTGTTACTTGGATGAGAGAGGAAACTCGGCATTCACATTCCCTTCATGTTGGGATAGGGCTTCGATGGTGAAGCCTCTTTTTTGGTGGCAGAATTTTGGATTCAGCTTCTCCACTTTATCTACATATGCTATTAGGGTTCTCTCACAGGATTGCTCATCCGGAGCCTGTGAGAGAAACTGGAGTGCCTTTTCTCTTATTCATACAAAAGTAAGGAATAGACTTAGCCCTGAGCAGATGGAGAAGTTGATTTACTGCCGTACTAACTTGAGGATGTTGGAGAACATACCAAACATGGAGACATTAAAGCAAGTAAGTGTAATTTAATTTTTATATATAAATTATACATTATAAATTATAATGTATGAATTTTTAATGACTATCTGAAATTTCTTTCTATTTTAGGTTGATGTAGATATATTTTGGCCATTATTGAGCACCATGCCTCGCCCAGGAGATGAGATGCACGAGGATGATGAGGACTTCCTATTTGCTGAGCTTTATAGAGAGCTATCCTCTATAGATGTGAGGCAAACTCGGAGCCGTACCAGTACCAGTAGAGGCATCAGAGTGGTCCGTGGTCGTGGGAAGGGCTTGATCATTCGACGTGGATCGAGTTCCACCAGTATGCATGGAGAGGAGGCCGGTACGAGCAGAGCACCCTTACATACGGCCACATATATGAGAAGGACGATCTTACCTGCTCGACATCATTCCTCTCAGTTTGATGATGAGGGGAATATTATTAGTCCCATAGAGAGTCCAGTGTCATCTACTTATGAGATGACATCAGAGGATTCTTTAGATGAGCCAGATGACTCCGATGATGACATTGAGTGATCATTGATGATCATGATTCACGATTCATATGTATTGTGATTTATGATTTATCATTTGACATTTATGACATTATGACATTATGATAGTTGGCATTTGTTTTTATGATTGTGGTCCGTGGACATTAGTGATTATAATTTATTGATGACTCATGAGTTATGATTGATCATGATGATGTATTATAATTTGTGTGACTCAAGGCATGTGCCATGATTATAATTTATAAGTTATAATTTATATGTTTTGATTGAAACTTTGAAGTTTGATTGTTGATCATTGACACCATTATTGCACATAGCATGCTACACAAGTGATGATGCATAAATTACAATGCACATGTGAGTCCAAAGTCGTGAAATAAATGATGCACAATTTGAATGGTAAATGCACATTGCCTAATGCACAATGCACAAAATGCAAATTAGTAAAATTGCATTGCATAAATGATAATGTTACATATTTTGTCATTGTCTGAAGACTGAATTATAGATGCACATTGCGCATGCGGCATAACTTACATGCGTCATGTATATATGACATATATATTATAGTGATATTTCACATCCATCTTTGCTAGATTAGCTATGTATATATGTATTTTACATATAGCTTATGAAATTTCAAAAAAAATATTAAAAAATGAGGAAAAAAAAATTTCGTACTAATATCGTACGGATTCGTACCTCATGATTAGTACGTACCTACTATAGTACTAATACGTATCGTACCTGTCGTACGGATCGTACCTGGCTAACTATGGTCGGGAGCCATACCTTTTGTTGAGACTATGTGACCTAAAAGTATCCCTTCTATCACCAAAAAGTAACATTTATTGGGGTTCAGTTTTAGTTTAGCTTCTCTGCAAGCACTAAATACCTGTTCCAATTGACAAAAGTGATCAATTAGGTTTTCTTGTGGAGTGGAACATCCCATGCTCGAAAAAGTGGAGAAGTCATCCATAAAGATTCTCAAGAATCTGGGAAACAATGATTGAAATATTGAATAGACCTCTTGATTGAAAGAATTAGGGGCATTGTGCAATCCATAAGGCATTTTTGTATAAACATCTGGACCTCAAGGGTTTTTGCCTCGTCCTAATCGTCCAAACTACCTAGAAGTACCACTTTCATGTAGCCCATTTTTCCTAGATGAACTACTAGAGTCCGGTAGGGAGAAGTGTATAGCACCTGGACAATTACTTGTATTGCCTTCAAAAGACGTGTCGCGCCCGACATCATCGAAACATCCACAGGCAGCGCACCCTCGAAAGAAACGAAGAGCAAAGATTCAGAAAGATTCCAGGGAGATCCTCGACACGCTTCCAATCGACCAGCAAGGATATGCTAGAGCATCAAAGAAGGTACGCACATCAGCCAACACTCCCTTTCCGCCTATCAAACTAGTACCTACTTCATCCAGAAAAGCTTCTTCTTCTGTTCAATCCCCCACCTTCACAAACCCCACACACTTCAGACGCACCTACTACACCAAGTGCCCCACCGCATTCCACCCCCACTCCCCCTTCCACTTCCACCATGACCACTCCCATTACCATTGATCCACCCATAGACCCAATTCATCTCCAATTTCCATCATGTCCCACACCACCACCTTCCCCTCCACAACCCGCACCACCCCACTCCCCATCTCCACGGCCACCATCTCATCCCCCTTCACCACTCCCACCAGCATCGACACCTATTCCCCCAAGCATAGTTTCTTTCATACTCGTCTAAAATCTGAAATTTTCCAATTGGACGTTTGCATATATCGGACGTCTGAAATTTTTTCCATACTTGATTGCTGGAAAAAAAAAAATTGCATAAAGTAGCAATTTTCAGACAGTTTTTCCACATGTCAACTTAGTTTAATATGTGTGTGTAGCTACTTTATAAGAAGGCTGACATAGCTTGCAAAGGAGTTTTATTTCTTTTAGGCTTCAACAACTTACATACATGTATATATAACAGTATATTATAGTACCTCTCTCCATTTTATCCCACCTCTAATTTGTGGTCACGTATGGTCACGTATGGTATTTTCAACTATACTTTTTCCGTACTTCCGTACTCGTATGCGTTTGCCATATGGTTGCCGTATGAAACAACTATGCCCCCAAGTAATACACCCCTCCCACATACGCAACCTCAAACCTCCATTCAACCACCCCCGTTCGACATACTATCCTTTCCACCACCATTCCGATTCTCTCCTTTCCGCCATAACCCCGCTACAGATTTACCTCTGCACCCATTTCTTGATGCATCTAGTGCAGGGCAGCTATCCACGAATAAGAGGTACAAGAAACATATCTGGCCCCTAGTTCCCAATCACTTACAGGATATGTGCCAAATGGATATTGCAAAAAACAGATTTTCTGAGATTTCTAACAAAATTATGGAAGACAGGCAGGCTTGTATGAATTTAGAGAATCGGCTACGCATTTATACTCACATGTTGAGTGAAGAATTTATCATAGTAAGTCTCGTCAACAAGGAGATGTACATGCAGATTGTCAATTTGTCTACCCACTGCAAGGACGCAGGCAGACTTGAAAAGAAGGTACAAAACTTAGAAGCATTTCTGCAGGATGAAGAAGAAAAGACCACAAGGTTGAAGGCTGAAAATAAAGAACTAAAATCAGCTAACAAGAACCTCTTGGCTGAAAATGCACTGCTAAAGAGACAAAAAGATGCACTAAAATCCAAATTTAGTGCATTAAAAGCTTTGCTCACATCTTCTGACACGGAGGACCTCACTCCACCACCAGCTACAGGAGACACCAACCAAGAAGTTACTCCAAATGAAGACCAGCAGGACACTTCAGCTGAACATCAAAGGCCTGGGAAGGAGCCTACATGTGACTAGTCTCACTGTCATGTGGACAAGGATCATTATTTTTGCTTTCCAGTTTCCTAGTATTTTATTTTTGCACAGTGTCATAGTTTACTTTTGCACCAGTTGTATAACTCTTCATGGAACTTTATTTTGTACTGGAAGAACTCAATAGTTATTTTTGACAGCTCATGATGTATTACTCCCATTTCTCTCTAGAATTATATGATGTAATCACTCCATTTATTCTCTTGTAACACTTCAATTATTTATTTTTCCCTTCTCTCCGAGACGGAGGGACACTAGTGGCGGGCAACCTGTAGAACAAATTTTTGAAGGACAGGATAAAGGATGGCACCAAGGGACCAAAATCTGGAGTTGGGCGCCACGACGTCCAAAATCTGGAGTTGGGCGTCAAGACGTCCAAAATCTGGAGTTGGGCGCCAAGACTTCCAAAATCTGGAGTTGGGCGCCAAGACGTCCAAAATCTGGAGTTGGGCACCAAGACGTCCAGATGGTAGAGTTGGGCGGCTGCATGCCCAAGGCATGCCCAGACAAGCAGACCTGACAAGGCGGCCAAGTGGGGCCCAACCACTCATCATTACACGACAAAGTTTGGAACTGGCGGCGGCCATGCTGACAAATGAAACCGCCTAATGCATTAACTTCCCATTACTCCCGTGTAACAGACTTACCTATTGTACCGGTTCCTCACCTCTCTCCTATAAAAGGGGAAACCTCAAGAGAGAAACACATGATATACAATAGGAGATAGAGCATATAGTGCACACTACAGGAGACTATAGCTGAGAGTGAGAGCAGGCTTAGAGCTTATAGAGACATGCTTATGTTGTTTGCATATGCTACTTATGAGAGAGTACTTGGAGTTTGAATTCTGTTGTTCCATTGCTTGATATGATTAGCTGTGGTATGATTAGCTAATGGCTTGTATTCTGATTGTGTTACATTTGGCTTTCTAGTTAGTGTTGTCTCGTGCTCTATTATGTTGCATGCTTGCTGCTGTTGTGATTCACTGTAGTTTTTAGTGATGATATGGAGGCTTGGTGATATGTGTCTATTATGGTAATGTGCTTTAATGTGCCATTTGCTTACATGTTCTCCTGGAGTAGTGCATTTTCCACACACTTCACTTCACCACCTACAGACATGTCTATCGGTTAAGAAATTCACCTTGTATATCCAGAAGCATTTCATTTGGTTTAGATGGATAAGGGGAAGCATTTACTTTCTCTTTTTCTTAGTGGGGACCTCTTTCTATGGTGCTGGTGCTATTTCTTCTTCGAGACTTGCAAACTTGAGTCATTTTCCTCTTGAGATGCTTTATATAAAGATTTCCTTCATTCTGTGCTCAGTGAGCTAGGGGTACTTTCCCTACTTGCTTGCTTGCAAGTGACCTCGAGAGTCTTGATTATAGAAGCTTACATACTAGTGTATTTGCGAGCATCATTCGTGTCTTTCGATGGAGTATCATAGAGTTCCTCATCATCTTGTTGGAAATCAAAGCTTCCTACCTACTTACTTCCTCATTTGAAGAATCCATTGTGTTCATAGGGCCTTTAAAGTGCCGAAGAATAGGGGATGCACGGGATGGAGTTGTGCAAGTTGTGGAATGTGGAGGAATGGTCCCCACAATAGTAAGGGATTGGAGGATGGACATGTGTGCCCATGATCCCTGAGAGCAAGGTCATTTGAGGGGAAAAGAGAGTGTAGAGTGAGAGTGTAGAGTGTGGTTCCCTGGGGTCGGTTAGCATGGTGGGAGGTGGTCATCTAAGGGGGAAAGAGAGTGTAGAAGGTGGTTGCCTAGGGTGGGTTAGGGTGATGGGTGATGGACATCATGGTGGAAATTTGTCATCTAGGTAATGAAGAGAGGGTAGAAAGGCACAAGTGTTTGTTTATGAGGTCATGGAAGGGTAGTAGGCATAGAGGAGGCGACCTAGGGGTGGTGAGGATGTGGAAGGTGGTCACCTAGGGTTGCGGAAGGTAGTGGGATGGGAAACAAACAAAGGATTTCTTGGATAGAGCACTGAATAGGATTTCATTCCACGACCAAGGGTTTTCTATTTATGAACATGATGGATGGATTTGCATAAAAAGGCAAGAAAATTTCCAAATGACAACTAGGACTTGTGATTGTACTCTAGGCTTAGAAAACCTAGACTGGTATAGAAGGCTAGGCTATCATTGTTCTAGAAGGTTTTAAACAAATATATTAATGCGGCTTTGTTAGTATAGGTTAATAGGAAAAGGACTTATGTCCAACTTATATATGGATAATATACCAAGGATTTCTTGGTTAAAGGAATGAAGAGGTTTCATTCCATTTCCAAGAACTTATGATATATCTAAACTAAGATGATAATTTGCGTAGGACACAGTATAGTGAGGATAAAATGATTGCTTATAAGACCACTCAAGGTTAGGAACACATAGAGTAACATGACGGTAAGTATATCATTTTAGTTCTATAGTGCTTTGGATTTAGTTACCTTATAGGACTTGTACAATTTCCTAAATTGTTATATGATTTATTATCTCAAAACCAAAAAACATATGCGCGTGCATTGGTTGCCATCGCACCTCTCTTCAAGCTGGAGCTTCATGCAAAAGGTTATGGATCTGTATGTATGTATGTATGTATGTATAATGTACATATGTATGTACAGATGTACATATGTATGCACTAATGTAAGTAAGTATGTATGTATGTATGTTTGAATGTATGTATGTTTGTATGTATGTATGTATGTATGTATGTATGTATGTATGTATGTATGTATGTATGTATGTATGTATGTATGTATGTATGTATGTATGTATGTATGTATGTATGTATGTATGTATGTATGTACGTACGTATGTGTATGTATGTATGTATGTATGTATGTATGTATGTATGTATGTATGTATGTATGTATGTATGTATGTGTGTGTATGTATGTATGTGTGTATGTATGTATGTATGGTATGTATGTATGTATGTATGTATGTATGTATGTATGTACGTATGCATGCATGCGTGCATGTATGTATGATGCATGCATGTATGCGTACGTACCTACGTACGTACCTACATATGCACATGTATGTATGCATAGGGTGTACCAGACTCAAAAAAAAATTCTGGTAATGGGTTTTTAGGGCACTCGGGCACTAGATGTGTTGGTAATGCATAGCAGAATTTTTATTTTTATTTTTTTTAATTAATTTTTTTTTTTTTAAGTCCAATAATGGTTGTTATGACATTTGAATCTCTGGATCATTCGTTTTTACAAATTCTTTTCGCCTTTTGTCTCCAAGTTACTTTATGTGCTCCCATTCATGGTGAATATTCTGAAATTATGCTTTCTATTTCATTTTATGTGGAAAAAGAAGTCACACCAGTAAATGTCAGAAAGATTTTAGGCAGACTTGTGAAACATTAGAGTCCCATCAGAAATCAGAACCCTGTCAGTAACAACTATGTATGTATGTATATATATATATATGTATATATCTTCGTGTATGTGTACATATATGCATATGTGTGGCAAGCAGACTGAGCTTAATAGTTGGCAACAAAGTTTTGAAAATGATTCCAGAACTATAGCAAATTGGACAATGCTTAGTCACAATATCTAAACACCCACTTAATTTCGATCCAGATCATTATGCTGCATATCATCATGGAAAGAATTTCACACGATCAAATATAAGATGATATACCTTTTCTTACATTCTTGATATAGAGGTTCAACTTGGACTTTTAACTATTCCAGTCTGGCTAAATATATTATAATTCATCTTCTTGAATCAGGTTTGAATGCACACAATTTTGAGATTAAGTGGCACTAGAAAACAAACTTATATCATACGCTTTAAGAAGGTTGGAAGCTCAAAGCCCTTATCTGAAATTCCAACAGTATCAATGTCCTCAATGAGGTACTGTTTGATATCTCTGACCTCATCTTCATTCTCCCTTTCATACCTGTTCCAACATATATCATTTTCAGATTCCAGTCTGCATGTGTCAATAGGACACAACTCAGCCATAACAAAGAACTTTGGAATTTTATTTATCCCTACTGTTGCCCAATCAATTCCATCATATCAAAAGCCAGCTCTTGCATCTCTGTATTTTCATCAATGAGACCATTTAATACGTACCTGTATGGAAGATTATAATATCAGCTATTATAAAGTTAACTAGAATTTGAAAGATTGGTGAACCTATTTAGTATAGTAAACATATAAACTGCATGCCAATTAACTTCAGGCCTCCAAATTCTCCCACAAAATCAAAGAGATCCATATAAGAAGAATGCCTGAGCCACCTATTTTAAACACATCAACAACCCTGCAATTTGAAGGATCGATAGTTAGCTAAGACAAACACAGGCATGAATGCTCATATCGTGACTAGCATTACGGTCATTAACCCAGGTTTTATGTGCAAGAGGAACATTGCCATAAAACAAAAAGATTTTTGTACTTTCTCTATGGGTAATATGACATCTTATCTGACGCCGATGCAGTTTAAAATTGTGAGAGAAAACCTTGCAAATCCATCAAATGATCAATAATATTAGAATAATTTGCATCTCCAATGCTTCCTTAATGGCCCAGTTGTTCCTTTCATGCGCTCTTGACCCATTCTCATACTGTTGATGGGATAATCGGAGAAAATTTGTATGATCTCTCCCTCTCCTTCTTCTAGATGCAGTTGTTAATTGTGCATGATCTTAAACACATGGGGCAGTTACTTCATCGAAATCTCTCTCTCTCTCTCTCTCTCTCTCTCTCTCTCTCTCTCTCTCTCTCTCTCTCTCTCTCTCTCTCTCTCTCTCTCTCTCTCTCTCTCTCACACACACACACACACACACACACGTGCAGCCCCCACTATAGCCCTGTTGATTGCACGTCTTCAACCGGGCTATAGGGGAGGGCTTCCCAGAGAAGTGGACTAGGCATACCATTGTGCCTCAAATCTGGCGACACCCTAGACCCTGGGAACTACAGGACCACCATGATTGGCCACACCATGGCCAAACTATAAGGTGCCATACTTGAGGCAAAGCTCAGCTCATACGCAGAGACCGAGCGCCTAGGAGCACGAGGCCAGGCAGGTTTTCGATAAGCTTTCTCCACTATTGATCACATCTTCATTTTGCCTCATTGATGGGGCAAGGGTGCGGAAGAACAGATTATATTGCTGCTTTGTGGACAGGTTTTCGATGAGCTTTCTCCACTATTGATCACATCTTCATTTTGCACTGCCTCATGCTAGGGTGCGGAAGAACAGATTATATTGCTGCTTTGTGGACTTCCACAAAGCTTTTTATACAGTGCCACGAGAGAGGCTCTTCCAACGCATCAAAGCTTGGGAGTACCATTAGGGATGATTTGGGAGATCTATGCACTATGAGAGCAGGTGACTGGGAGGGTACAATGTCCAGGAGGCTTGTCTTAGGCCATTGCTAGCACCATTGGTGTTAAGCAAGGCTCTCCACTCTCCCTCACTCTATTTGGTCTCTACATCGACGAGATTGAGGACTACATTCTTCGAGCTGGAGGAGCGGGTGCAGACCTCGCAGTTACACATGTCCACATTTTATTATATGCTGATGACATTGTATTGATTTCAAAGTCACCGGAGGGATTACACTGCCATCTGGATGCCATGGATGAGTTTTGTACACAAGAGGGGCTTGAGAGTAAACCTTGGCAAGACCAAGGTCATGATCTTCCACACCTCCCCCATAGTGAGGAATGGAGCAGAATTCACAACCATTGGTGCACAGATTGAGGTGGTCTCTTCCTGTGTCTACCTCGGAGTCACATTCACGAGCTTGTCTCCCCTTCAGCATGAGACAGGCAGCCACCTCACACGAGGATATGCAGCTGTAGCCATGTTAGAGCGGAGATCTCACCAGGTGCACTTCCAAGAGCCCTGCACGAAGCGGTGGCTATTTGACACACTAGTCAGACCAGCTATGATGTATGCTGCGACAGTTTGGGCCCCACTCCTCACAGTCACCCAGTGGAGTGCAATCAAGAGGCCACAAATACGTATGATCTCGTGACTATTTCGCAGGAAACAGGCACTGCCACATGACATCATCAGGGCAGACCTAGCTGCACCAACCATGGTAGTAGATGCATATTTCCAGACTATCTACTTTATTCAGAGGAAGAGGGAGCTCCCTACAGACAGACTCACATAGAGCTTTTGAGGCATCTATACAAATATCAGAGTCAGGATATGAGAAAGATTGGTACACTCACGTTAAAGTCTAGTTTGATAGTCATGGACTTGATATGGACAGATTGCCGCCTTTTAAGTACGAACCAGACTCACCTCACATCCACCTCTCCCATCGTGAGAGGAATGTTGTGCTCATACAGGATCTCTTGGAGCTCTACATTAGTCGGACATGGCACACACCACACATGGGATTGAGACCATAGTAAAAAAAATCGCACGATTTTTTAAAAATAAAAATCGTAAAAATCATCATCGCGATTTAAATCGAAAAGCACGACTTTTATTCAAGTTTTTGCCAAAAAAAACGTCGAGGGTTTCTTTATGTTTGAATTTCGCTCGAGTCTATTCTAGTTGATGCGCGCAAGAGAGAGAGTCTTCTTCATGAGAGAGAGAGAGAGAGTATTCAGCTTGTCTTGACTCTTGAGTATTCAGCTTGCCTCTTCAGTCTTGTTCTTGAGAGAGAGCCTTCGATTTTCAGCCATCTATTTTGAGTGAGATTTCAATTATCAGCCCCTTGCAATTTGCCCTCTTGAGCCTTGTTCTTGAGTGTTATAGATAGTAGAAGTATAGTCCTAAGCCAACACTAATATCTTTTGAGTCTTATCATCATGGGAAGAACTCCTAATGTTATTCGCAACCATGTGAAAGAGCTTGGCAAGAACACATGGCAATGCAAGTATTGCATGGGGGTTTACACAGGCACTTCATCTCGTATCAAAGCTCATCTCCTTGACTTAAAAGGTAGAGGCATTCGAAAATGCACTTCTATTCTTCCAAGGATTGTTAAGGAGCTAACTGCTCAGCTTCAATTGAGCGAAGGGGTGGGTAAGATGCCTCTTCATTGTCACATAACAATGAAGAGCAAACCAATCCCATTGATGTCATTGATTATACCCCTAGTTCATCCAAAAGGCCCCGCACTGGGAGCATTAGCTTAGTGAGCATCTCTGAGGATCCTAGACCCAAGATTCCAGAGAGCAATATATTTGTGAAAGGTAGCGTGAGGGCTGGAATACAGAAACAATCAATGAATGAAGCAACCCGAGAGAAAACCAAGCTCTTCATTAAATGTGGTATCGCATTCAATGTGGCAAACACACTTGCATGGAAGAGGGCCATGAAGGGTGTGAGTAGGATTGGTTATCCTTGGGAGGGTCCATCGGGGAAAGTCTTACGTACCTCTGACCTCTCCAAACAAAAGACATTAGTCGAGACAGAAATGTTGTCATTGAGGAGCTCATGGGAAAAGTATGGCTGCTCTATTCTATGTGATGGTTGGTCAGACATGAGGAAGAGGAATGTTTACAACATTCTTGTCTCCTAATGCAAGGGCAAAATATTCTTACGTGCCATACATGCACATGCACCTAGCACAGTGGTTACTGGCCAATTCATATTTTCACATGTTCAAAAAGCCATTGAGGACGTGGGGAGTGAAAATGTGGTGCAAAAAAAGATGGAGTTAGTACTCCTATATTGGTGAGTGATTTTTTAGTAAATATTTCATCTTATTATCAAAGAATCAAGTTTAAATAATTTAATTATGTGTGAATCGCAGAGAAAACTTGCCTTGCGGATACTTTCACAAGATTGTAATAGAGGACCTGCAGAGAGGAATTGGAGCGCATGGGCTCTATTCCATACAAAAAAGAAGAATAGATTGAGCCCAGCGAAACTTGAAAAGTTAGTGTATTTCCATTGCAACCTCAAGTTGTTAGAGTCTAAAGGACATAACATTGCTCTTTTACAGGTAAATAAATTCTTTGATATTTAGTCATGCATTTAAAATTTATATTTGTATTTAGTATACTTTAATCTATAATTTTGAAATATTTAAATTGCAGGTTAATGTAGATTCTATTGATATCAGCCTTGTCAAAGATATCCTTGAAATCCCTAAGGAGGAGAGAGATCTTTGCCATGCTTACGATGGAGTCTGATAGGCATGTGTGTCAGACCCGTAGTCGCACTCGAAGAGATAGACCTCACATAGGTACAAAGTTCAAATTATAATATATAGATAAGAATATTTTTCATTCTACACTCTATTTTCTAA
>CM035434.1:75078092-75080592 GCA_020310875.1 Ceratopteris richardii
GCAATCTCTCTGTGATGCCACTAGTAGATGTGAGAGCAATTTCCTCACCTTCATGATTTTCTTGCCACAAAAGAAGTCTATCATCATCACTTTCCTTTTCAATCATGTCCAATGTGACTTCCATTTTCTCAAAGCCTCTTTCTTTGAGTTTACTTGCAAGGCGCAAGTTTTTATGAATATACACTAATTTTTCAGTGTTTTTTGGAAGCAATCTATTCCTTTTTTTTGTGTGTATCAACGAAAAAGTGCTCCAATTTCTTTCACAAGGGGAAGCACAACTCCCTTGTGAAAGAATGCGAAGTGCTATCTTCTGTAAATTAGGTGTGCGTGTGCCAAACATTTCCCACCAATCGACTGCATATTGCATCCTTTTCTCATCTTTTGCAATGGGGCGGCCAAATGTGCCTGCCATAGATTTGTACACATTTAATTCATCACATAAGATACTTTGCTTCTCAATATCACCATTTGTGCACCTTTCCATGAGATCCATCCATCCATCATTAGCTTCCCCATCATTTTCTGGACATTTCTCTCTCCATATGAAATGAAGCACATATGCTGCTGCATGTAATGGAGAATGCATCATATTCCATCTTTCTATGCATAGATTCTTCACATCTTGAAGTCGAGAAGAGTCAATCCCTTCCATATTTCCAATCTTCTCAAGCATTCTATCTGTCATTTCATAAATTAAGCCCATTGTGCTGCTTTCTCTATCAGCCAAGCGTAAGATCTTTAATATGGGAGCACAAATATGCACAATTTCTCTACAACTTCTTCAAAAAAATGAGCTCAATATAATAGAAGAAACATGTTCAGCCTTTTTGGTTCTAGACACTTTTTTCATAGTGTACTCAGTAGAAACAATCATGCCACGCAATCCATTGTTCACCCTTTCATCAATCAAATTGGAGAGTATGATAAACATGTAACCAAATCTTGTTTGGGTTGGTTTAACTAATTCTTTCTTGCTGAATTTTCTATATATAGCAAGAATGGTAGGCTTCATGGTAACAAAAGTGACAACTTTTAGAGCTTGAGCCAATATCGGGTTCACCCATGGAAGCCCACCTATATCCTCAAAGAGGAGATCAATGCAACGGCAAGTGCAGCGAGTATAGAAAATATGTGGCCATTGCTCTTCAACCAAACATCCAGCTCTCACACAGTTGGCAGCATCGTCCATACATACTTGGACCACATTTTGTGGTCCAACATCCATAATAGCATCTTTGAGAATTTCAAAAATATATTCACCTGTTTTGATTTGACCAGAAGTGTCGATTGATTTTAGGAACATGGTTCCATAAATGCATGAAACCATAACATTTATGATTGGCCGAAGGTGAAGACCTTGACCAAAGGTCAACATAGATGTAAATGCAAATTTTGTGGACATGTATGGGATGGAGGGGCTAACCGGATAAGGGCACATATCCTTGGTTTGAAAGGATATGGTGTTAGTAGATGTGATAATGCTCCCCAAGAGGTTAAAGATGTGTGCAGGAACTTGCAAGCAAAGGGGGGTAATGAAAGTGTTGATGCATCTTATGCACATATGCAATCCACCGGTGATTCAATTGTGCATGGATCCATGGGCAGCCAATGTGAAAATGATGCATATGAAGCTGATGATCAAAATTGTATGCATGCATGTGGATCGGGTGAAACCTCTGGAGTGAATACAAGCAAAAGAAAAAGAGGGCATGAGGGAGCTTTGCAAAAGGGTTGGGAGTCCAAAGCACGTTCAGATGCTGATAAAGCCTTGCGTAGGTTTTTTTTTGATGAGGATATACCATTTTGGAAAGTAAGGAGTCCTTACTTCCAAGAATTTGTGACTTCCATTGGAAGGGCTGGCCCTTCATACAAAATTCCTTCATATAATCATTTGCGTGATGGGCATTTGAAAGATGAGGTCAAATGTATTGAAAATGATTTGCTCAGTTGCGTGAGAAGTGGAAAACATATGGCTGCACTATATGTTGTGGTGGTTGGTCTGATACCAGAAATCGGCCAATCATAAATGTTATGGTTTCATGCATTTATGGAACCATGTTCCTAAAATCAATCGACACTTCTGGTCAAATCAAAACAGGTGAATATATTTTTGAAATTCTCAAAGATGCTATTATGGATGTTGGACCACAAAATGTGGTCCAAGTATGTATGGACAATGCTGCCAACTGTGTGAGAGCTGGATGTTTGGTTGAAGAGCAATGGCCACATATTTTCTATACTCGCTGCACTTGCAATCATAGTTGTTACTGACGAGATTCTGACTTCTGACTTCTGACGGGAATCCGACTTATGACGAGTAAGGAAAAACGTTTCTGACGTTTTTTGACGTGACCTAATTTTTCTTATATATATATATATATATATATATATATATATATATATATATATATATATATATATATATATATATATATATATATATATATATATATATATATATATATATAGATAGATAGATAGATAGATAGATAGATAGATA
>CM035434.1:75088092-75093092 GCA_020310875.1 Ceratopteris richardii
ACATGCACATGCACAATGCACATGCACATGCACATGCACAATGGGCATTGTGCATGTGCATGTGCATTGTGCATGTGCATGTGCATGTGCATTGTGCATGTGCATGTGCATTGTGCATGTGCATGTGCATTGTGCATGTGCATGCCACATGTCAAGATAAATTATAATTTATCAATTGATTAATGATTCATTGTGTTATATGTAAACAGGTCGATTCATTTATGACCATATCCGTCAAGCTATCATGGACATTGAAGTAGAAAAGGTAGTCAAGGTGGTCACAGATAATGGAAGTAATTGTGTGGCTATGGGCAAGCTTCCAGAAGAAGAATTCCCCTCTATTGTGTGGACACCGTGTGCTTCCCATTGCATTGATTTGTTGATAGAGGATGTGCGGAAGATACCATGGATTTACACCATTTTTACCACTTGCATAGAAGTGAGAGACCAAAATTGCTTGCTTTATTTCGGTCTTACAGTGATATTGATTTGGTGAAGCCCGCGAAGATCAGCTTTGTATACATGTGCATAGTCATGGAAAGATTATTAAGAGTGAGGCAAGCACTGCTGCAGACAGTTGTATCACCTGATTGGTTAGCTTGGGATTTACTAGTCCAAAGGCAAAGCTTGTACAACGCACATGTTTGGATGACAGTTTTTGGAGGGATGTGGAGGGATTAGTGCAGGCCTTACAGCCCTTATATGCACTCATACGCATAGCAGATAGAGATGGTTGCACACTTGGACTTGTTTATGAGTTCATGGATCGTGTCAAAGAGTCTATAGAGAGATGTCCTTATTTGACATTGGAGAAGTACGTTGAAACTTGGGTAACCATATTTTATTTTTTGTATGAGCATTCATGTTCAAGTCTTGACTTTTCAACATTCTTAAATCTTATTGTTTTCTAACTTGATTTGTTTTTTATCCATAGTATAGAGGAAATAAAAGGAATATAGAGGAAGAGGTGGGATTGGTTCCATCGCACTATACATGAGATAGCCAATCTACTACATCCTTTATGGAGATCTGCATCACAGTCATTGGATATGGAGCTTGTGAATGCTTGGAATGACTATGTAGATCGATTGTATGGACCTTTTGATGTGGAGCTACATGGGAAGTTGGAGCTTCAACCTACCCAGTTTCAAAATAATGAAGAACTTTTTGGTAGAGACACGGCATGTTAGAGAAGCATGCAGTTGATGCCTGTGACATGGTGGGAGAGATACGATGTTGGTACGCCTGAGCTAGTAAGTCATTCCACTTTCCTCTTGAGTCTTGACTCTTTAACTAATAAGTTATAACTTAGGCTCATGAGTCATTCCTCTTGAGTCTTTAATTTTTAATGAACTCTTTCTTTTTTATCTTGCAGAAAAAGTTAGCGATCCGCATACTTTCACAAGACTGTAGTGCCAGTCCATGTGAAAGGAATTGGAGTACATGGGCCCTCTTCCATACAAAGAAGAGGAATAGACTATCTACATTGCAGTTGGAGCGGCTTGTCTATTGCCACTGCAACTTGCGTTTATTGGAGAGTGGTGGCCACTCAATAGAGGTGCGGCAGGTGAACGTCGATGAACTTGATATAGAGAGGGTCCATGATATACCTAGCATTTTACCTAGCATTCCGGCAGAGGACCTTGATCTATATGACATGCTCTATCAGGAGTTGACAGTGCCACAACATGATACGAGGGCATCTCGGACTCGTTCTAGTCATAGAGCACATAGTGTACCAGGTCCGTCTACTAGTAGGATGGTGGCATCTACTAGTCGAGCACCACATGATGATGATAGTGATGATAATGATAGTGATGATGATGATAGTGATGATGATGATGATGGTGATAGTTATTAGTGACTCAGAGGATTTTGAGGACTCATGACCGATCATGTGACATGTCATATGTATTATGATATTATGACTTATGATTTACTTGATATTGATTGATCATTGTATTCTTGACAGTTTATTGCTTGACTACTTAGTGGTATCATGGATGATGGTTACTGGTATGATCATTGATGTATATGTATTTATGGACATTGGATTATGATATCACATATGAGTTATGACAGTCACCAGTGTCATAAGTCTTCCATAAGGGGCTCAAATAAAGCAACAAAATATCATTAAAAACACATTGTTCCCACGGGCTATCTTGAGCATGCAACAGCAAGCTATTAAAGGCAAAATATCCTTAGATGTTAATGAAGCTTTCCAGTGGACAGTCTATAAGCAGGGATGCATGAAGAAACATACAGTAGAGATAGAGAGAAGTAGGATACAATCTAGGAGCACAAGGCAAAGGGTATAAAGCATGTCGTAGGAGATAATAGAGTTAGACTCCAACAGTCTTGGAGCCATATGGTCGTCATCCTACATCTAGGCCACTCAAAAGTTGTGGAGTTTGATGGGCTTGTTAATAATTTGGGATGATTTTCTTCTCCCATAATTTTCTTCTTTGTTGTAGTGATTGGAACCTTAGCCCTTGGCAACATCTTGGTGACATTGGTATTAGGTTAGAGGTTTCCATTATATCTTGGTGCTCTTTTTGCCTAATTAAGTCTTTACTTCTCTCAATTTGGTGGTCAATAATATGTTCCCTTCGATACTTCTTTTGTTGTTCTCACAACTTGAGAGTATATGAGGAAGTGGGGATGGAGACTCAAAGGTGGATGGCCGGGAGGTGTCGCACCTAACCTTGCTCACTATCGGATGGAGGACAAAGGCGACAAGAGGACATGAGTCCATAGGATATGGGAGAAGACCAAAAGTCAAAGGGATTCCTAAGGAGGGACGAACATATGAAGTCAAAGGGATTCTTGAGGAGGAAGGTTGAGGAATGAAGATGGATGGAGGGGCATTAGTGCAAAGATTTGAAGTTGAAGGAGTATGTGAGAAGGGAAGTAGATACCAAAATATGGATGGCCTATGATGCCCAACCTACATGTCATACGCCTACTTGTTAGGGGGCAAAGCAAAGAGGCTTCCCAAAATATTGGCCTTTAGGTTAGGACGCTAACATGCTTTGCACATCACTTTAGGAACCTTGCATAATCTTGGTGTCGCTATGCAAGATTTGCAATCATTTTCTCTTATCTTTGGTTTAAAGCTAAATTTGCATGAGTCTAAATTAATTGGCATTGATTCTTGTCAATTCAATGAGATTCCCTAAGAAGGACCTCATATTTTTAAGGGACAGATCTATCATCACCTAAGAATCCCATGGATGTGAAACTATAAAAGAAATAATATAAACAGTGGATGAATCAGAAAGGTCTTATGGAAAGAACAAAATGGAAACACTTGCATGGCCTTTTCACTATAAGCTGAAAATTAGATAAAATGTTCTTTTACCTTATATCACGTAATATCTTGCTACTCATTGATTGGTCACAAAACGTATTTAAGCTCTTTACCTTGTTATTTAATTTCCTATAGAGGAAATCCTCAACAATGTCTTCAGTTGAAGTACCATAGGACATTAGTAATCTCCCTAGACAACAGCGGAGCTAGAGTTTTAGGTTTTCTAAACCACATCCAAACAAGGATGGCCAAATTTATGCCTGAGTGTATGCTCCAATGGAAGATGGGGCCTTCAAAAATCACATGCATGGTGGGAAAATAGATCCGCACGCTTGAATGAAGAACTGCTGCGGCTTCTTTCACATGGAAAGTGGTCATGAGATGTGTGAAAGTTTTAATGAGTAGACATAGTGTGATGCACCACTCCATTCCATGTCCATGGTGTGCAACTCCAATCAGCTTCAACTTTAGCTCATGCAATAGGCTCCTAATAATTCTGATTCAAGATCACTTTTTGTTTGTGCACTCATGTATATTAATTTTGTATGTTTCTTGACAAAAATCGGGTTTGGATATAATGGCCTATTTAGTTCCAAACATGAGAGTAGATTATCAGGAGATTCTTTGTCTCGAAAGTTGATTAGATCAAGCGGGTAGTTGTTCACCTACTGATTAGATCTAGCGGGTAGTTGTTTATCTACTAACACTACAAATCATATGCATAACTAACTTATATGCTTTCAGGCCTACTGGTTCTTTGCACACTTTCCTCAAGGACGACTCCTGTTCATAATTAATAAGAAGACACCTCCCCCCCTTCCTTTTTCCCAAAAAACAAAGAAAATAGGAAAGGTATTCACTCGGTTCCTTGGAGCCATGGAAAATGTAAATTGGCCAATACATCTTATTATAAAGATTCTATGTGAGTCACATCCCAAAAATGATTTGAATTCTGTTGATGCAAACTTATGTGTTACTCATCCTTGAGTAAGATGTGGTCCGACTCCATATAAGGAATTTTGTAAAAGAAGGTGTCCTAATAAGATAATAGGGGACTTCAGTAAAATTTTGAAATATACCTAATGTTCCCAGTCACTCCTTCAAGCAGTAGGTAGTATCTATAGTTCAAATGCCCCATCTCAATTGTTCAATGATGATGAATATCTCATTAGTTTAGCACTGCTACCCAAGCTATGCATTGACTTTGAAAATTCCTTATACCTAAAATCACAGATGACCCAACCAAAGGACCTTCAGCATTTCATTCCATGAACATGCAAATGACTTTTCAACAACTGACAAAACCAGTTTATTTTCAATAGTGTCTGCAATTCCTTATACCTAAAATCACAGATGACCCAACCAAAGAACCTTCAGCATTTCATTCCATGAACATGCAAATGACTTTTCAACAACTGACAAAACCAGTTTATTTTCAACAACTGACAAAACCAGTTAAAAGTAGCAAGGGGCCACAACAGTCCCGTGAAAGTGAGAACAGATAGTCAACATTTGCTTGAAGACAGCGCAGTTGAGAATTTTTTAGTTGGTTTAATGATTAGTGATGGGGACATTTGAGAAAGCCTTTTTGTTGTTTAAAAATAAGTGCAAAATATGGAGGACAACTGAAATGAATTCTTGAAGCATATTGAGCACTCAATTGTGTTTTTACTAATACTTTGAGCAT
>CM035434.1:75098092-75105592 GCA_020310875.1 Ceratopteris richardii
ACAAGGTTGCCCTCTCTCACCCACTCTCTTTGGTCTCTACATCGACGAGATCACGGACTATATACAGCAAGCAGAAGGGCTAGGAGGAGACCTCGGAGGTACGTCAGTACACATTATTATATGCTGATGACATTGTCCTGCTTCCAGAGTCACAGGAGGGGCTACAGTCACATTTACAAGTGCTCGATACCTTCTGCATGGAGAGAGGACTCACAGTGAACTTTGGCAAGACCAAGGTCATGATCTTCCATACCTCCAGGTCAATACGCCATCGCGCCTCTTTCACCGAAGCTGGAGGACAGATAGAGGTAGTGCACTCCTATGTCTACTTAGGTGTCACCTTCTCGGGCAGCACAGGGGTATTCTCCATGGCACAGGCAGCGAGAGATAGATTGACGTGAGGCTATGTGGCACTTGCAGGATTGGAGAGATGCTTCTTTCACGCACATTTTCAGGAGGGCCGGACTAAGGGGTGGCTCTTTGATACTCTAGTGCCACCTGCATTGATGTAAGCAGTGGCAGTATGGGCACCAGGGATCATGGGGGAGATGTGGACACGGATTGAGAGGCCCCAGGTCACCATGATCTCACGCGTGCTCCGCAGCAAGCCCTCTGTTCCACACGACATTGTACGAGCCATGCTTGGCACTCCACCAATGCTAGTGGAGGCCCTCTTTCAGCTGGTGACCTTTATTCTGAGAGTCAGAGAGCTCCCCACCAGCGGACTCACCAGGCTTGCATTTGAGAGCTCTAGACATTTGGCAAAGACAGGGCATGAGAGAGTATGGTATGCAGAGACCTACCCATGGTTGGCAGACCATGGCATGAGCATTACCGATCTCCCCCCTTTTCAGTATGACCTCTCTTCCCCCTACATTACCCTCTCTTGTTCGGAGAGGAACAGGATCATCAACGTGAGGAGGGGGAAATCACCCCACAGTTAGAGGACATTCAGGTGACTATCAAGAAGGAGTGCATGGAGGTGGCTCAGAGCGAGCTTGAGACTAAGAAAGATGGATGGATCGAGGTTGTAAAAAAGAACCTTCAACAGGAGGCAAAGAAGAACAACCACCATGAGCAGATCCACATAGTACACACCACCATTGAGGAGGAGCGGATGCGACAGGCTCGTAGGCTCAATGTTCGCGTCTCCGGCCTCACAGAGACATACGGATCACCAGAACAAGACGAGCGTCGCTTATGCACACTACTTGGGTACCGCGCGGATGAGCCTCTCCCTTTCACCAGAGCCTGGAGAGCAGGACGGGACACCACACCGAGCATAGCACTTATCATTCAGTTCTCAGATGAGGCCGGGAGGAGAGACTCCCTCGGACGACGGGCAATACTACGCACTACACCGGGAACTCCCATCTATTTGGATGACGACCTCACACGGATGCAGGTAGAGCACAGACGTGCATGCATGCCGCATGTCCTCCAAACCAGACGGGAGGGACATCGTGCCCTATACAGAGATGGTCGTGTCTTCATTGATGGACGGCCCATTGACTAGGGATTCGCGGCCTATGAGACAGCACAACAGGAGATGCACATTGCAGTCTGGAATTGCAATGGATCTTTGTGGACACATCCAGGGAGCCTCGAGGAGGTGATGGAGGGAAGAGACATGATCATCTTCACAGAGACACACGAGAGCCTGGGGAGGAGCCTACCGAGGATTGAGGGTTATATGTGGGAGTAAGCTCACCGCCGACAGATGAGACAGCACACCACACGAGGATCAAGAGGAGTAGACGTGCTCTATAGACAGTCGCTACAGCACAGGGTACAAGTGGTAGCCAGAGACCTAGAGGCACGTTTCATGTGGATACGCCTCCAACTATCACAGGAGAGAGCAGCATATTTCGCCGTATGCTACGTTGCACCCATCGGCTAACGCTTCACACGTTCCCCCGAGCAGCCCTCAGGGAGGGAGGGACCAGACACCACATCGCCATATGATTGCCTGAGCGACATGATTATGGAGTATACCGGGATGGGCGAAGTCTTCCTTGTAGGAGACTTCAATGCCCGCACTCAGAGCCACCAGTGTGATATCTACAACTTTGACGACCCTGAGATGCTTCGTACCATAGAGGATATATCTACACTCAGAGCCTCAACCGACACCACCACACCCACCTCATACGGCCGACACCTACTCCAGATGGTAGCAGCACACCGTCTCATTATATATAAAGGGATGGCGACCTGGCCCACCTCGGGTGGTCTCACCTGCATTCCACACACGACACCACAGGAGGGCAATGTGGTAGACTATGTTATCGGACCCCCGGAGGCGACACATCTCATCACCTCATTCACTATCCCACCCATACCGATTGGAGCTGATCACGCATATCTTGCCCTATCCATATGCGGCTCACCATGCATATCCCATCCCGTCACCATACAGCCACATGCCCATACCACCATTCACTTTAGACATGAGCTAGCACATATCTATAGCTCCCATGTTCGAGAGCGCATCTACTCCCTTGATCCCTCTGCCTCATTGGACACCCTCACTGCCGACTTCTCCTCGATCCTCCACACATCCGCTACTCGCAGCTTCCCATACACCACCCACAGCACCGCACATTCGACACTGATGGGGCATACACCCCAGAATAGATGGTAAGATGAGGAGTGTAGGCGACTATACCGACATCTCAGAGCACAGAGTATCTTGGGATCCATCACAGAGAGGGAGGCACGACGACAGATGCGAGCCCTCACACGTCGGAAGCGGCGAGCTTTCGAGGAGCGAGAGGAGGCAGAGTTGTTCGACCTTCTCATGAGTAGGGATTGTGCCACCGCATGGAGGGCCCTACGTGAGCCACACCCACCTACACCCCATAGCATATCCTCAGACTTGGCACACCTACGCCCAGAGGTTATATGATGTCCCAGGACACCCACCATTGCCGATCCCTCCCACACCGCGTCCTATGACATCCACCCTATTCACGGCAGGCATGGTACGACAGGCCATCCATAGGCTACAGCATGGCCATTCAGCAGACCACACGGGGCTACAAGGCGAGCACTTTATATACGCAGCAGATGTAGTTTCCCACCTGATCGCCAATCTCTTCAACCGTGCTTTGGTTGAGGGATTACCTGACTCGTGGACTATGCATACCATTACACCTATCCATAAGTCCGGCGATATGATGGACCCAGGGAAACTACAGGACTATTATGATAGGCCATATCTTGGCCAAGATCTATGGGACAGTACTAGAGGCAGAGCTGAGTACACACGCTGAGGCAAATGGGATCAGAGCACCCGGCCAGGCAGGCTTCCGCCGCACTTTCTCCACCATCGACCACATCTTCGTGCTTCGTTGCTTGATTGAGAGCGCGAAGGCGAGGAAACAGAGACTATACTGTTGCTTTGTGGATTCCCGCAAAGCCTTCGACATGGTCCCTCGAGAGAGACTACTACGGAGGCTCTAGGAGTTACAGCTACCATCAAACATGCTATGGGCCATCCATGCTTTATATCCACGAGTCACAGGCAGGGTACGCTGCCTCGGCGGCCTATCAGACAGCCTTGTTAGCACCATTGGTGTGAAACAAGGTTTCCCTCTCTCACCCACTCTCTTCGGTCTCTACATCGACGAGATCACGGAGTATATACAACGAGCAGGAGAGCTAGGAGGAGACCTCGGAGGTACGCCAGTACACATCCTATTATATGCTGATGACATTGTCTTGCTTTCAGAGTCACAGGAGGGGTTGCGCAGTCACATTTACAGGCGCTCGATACCTTCTGCATGGAGAGAAGACTCACTGTGAACCTTGGCAAGACCAAGGTTATGATCTTCCATACCTCCATGACAGTACACCATCGCGCCTCTTTCACTGCAACTGGAGGATAGATAGAGGTAGTGGACTCCTACGTCTACCTAGGTGTCACCTTCTTGGGCAGCACATGGGTATTCTCCATGGCACAGGCATCGAGAGATAGATTGACGCGAGGCTATGCGGCACTTGCAGGATTGGAGAGACGTTGCTTTCAGACACATTTTCAGGAGCCTCGGACTAAGGGGTGGATCTTTGACACTCTAGTGACACCCGCGTTGATGTACGCAGCAGCAGTATGGGCACCAAGGATCACGGAGGCGATGTGGACGCGGATTGAGGCCCAGTTCACCATGATCTCACGCTTGCTGCGCAGCAAGCCCTCCGTTCCACATGACATTATACGAGCTGAGCTTGGCACACCACCGATGCTAGTGGAGGCCCTCTTCCAGTTGGTGACCTTTATTCTGAGAGTCAGAGAGCTCCCCACCAGCCGACTCACCAGGCTTGCATTTGAGAGCTCTAGACATTTGGCAGAGACAGGGCATGAGAGAGTATGGTATGCACAGACCTACCGATGGTTAGCAGACCATGGCATGAGCATTACTGATCTCCCCCCTTTTCAGTATGACCTCTCTTCCCCCCACATTACCCTCTCTCGTTCGGAGAGGAAACGGATCATCCGTCAGGACCTACTACAGATACACGTCAGGGAGACATGGATAGCACCACGGGAGCCTCTTCCCACAAAGAGGCAACACTACAGAGAGCACTTCCTGACTGTGACAGCGGATGGTTTCATTTAGAGACCACGATAAATGGATAAATACATGGCACCAGCTGAGAGAGTGGCCATTGGGCAGCTCAGAGTATCATCACACCAGCTCGAGATTGAGGTTGGGCAAGTGACACATACCCCGAGGGACGAGAGATTATGTAGGATATGCCAAGAGGAGGTGGAGGAAGAGGAGCACTACACATGTAGATGCCAGGCATATGAGGACATAAGGAACCGCTACCCACAGCTCTTCAGGAGGCCCAAAGAGATCAGGGCTTTATTGGGACACAGGACCAGCGCCCTCTAGGTCGTTTCCTAGTAGAGCTCCAGCACCGCCGTGCATCACTTCTCTTGCAAGAGATGGAGATACACCTGGCCCCCTCCCCTCCGACTTATATTACAGATTTTTTCAGACCCACAGACACTCGAGGACCCAGCTCCATGCAGGGTGTCACATTACACAGAGCAGAGGAGCTTAGACGACAGCGTCGACGACCGAGACCCCTACTCTGGAGAGCCCGTCCACACCAGAGAGAGATTCAGGCGATTCACGCATGCCATGACATGGAGATACGGAGACGTCAGCAGCGCACCCCTGTCGATTTGGACGTTCACAGCATTTTGAGGATCGCCATGATGCCTTGCGCACCGATACATTATATCCTACACCCACTCCAGGCATTTAGAGGGTTGTGATACCATCGAGCCTCCCCTCCCTATGCATATCATATTTGTATCTCACCCATTGAGCATATAGAGTGCAAACCCATAGCACCCCACATCCTTGATGCCAATTATTATCCACTCCTTTTTATACCCGTTTTTTGTACTCACACTTTATTTTCCTTTTGGGATCACAGTGGATTGGATCATACTCATGTATATGTTTTGTCTCATAGGCCGATTTTGGCCTGTAATAGACGTTAAAAAGTCTCTCTCTCTCTCTCTCTCTCTCTCTCTCTCTCTCTCTCTCTCTCTCTCTCTCTCTCTCTCTCTCTCTCTCTCTCTCTCTCTCTCTCTCTCTCTCTCTCTCTCTCTCTCTCTCTCTTCGGGCTCTACATTGATGAGATTGAGGACTACATTCTCCGAGCTGGAGGGGAGGGTGCAGACCTTGCAGGTACACAGGTCCACATTTTATTATATGCAGACGACATTGTATTGATTTCAGAGTCATCCGAGAGATTACAGCACCACCAAGATGCCCTCCATGAGTTTTGCACACAGAGAGGCTTGACAATAAACCTTGGCAAGACCAAGGTGATGATCTTCCACACCTCCCCCATGATGAGGAATGGAGGAGGATTCACAGTTGGCAATGGACAGATTGAGGTGGTCACTTCCTATGTCTACCTCGGAGTCACATTCACGAGCTTGCCTGGCCCCTTCAGCATGAGACAGGAAGCCACCGATAGACTCACACGAGGATATGCAGCCTTAGCCATGTTAGAGTGGAGATGTCATCAGGCCCACTTCCAGGAGCCCCGCACAAAGGGGTGGCTATTTGACACACTAGTCAGACCAGCTATGATGTATGCTGCGATAGTTTGGGCACCGGGCCTCACAGTCACCCAGTGGAGTGCGATCGAGAGGCCACAAGTACGTATGATCTCGCGACTATTTCGTGGGAAACAGTCAGTGCCACATGACATTATCAGGGAAGAGCTAGTTGCACCACCCATGGTAGTAGATGCACTATTCCAGACTATCTCCTTTATTCAGAGGGTGAGGGAGCTCCCTACCGAAAGACTCACACACAGAGCTTTTGAGGCATCTATACAGATATCAGAGTCTGGATATGAGAGAGCTTGGTACACTCAGGTTAGAGCGTGGTTTGATAGTCATGGACTTGATATGGATAGATTGCCGCCTTTTCAGTATGACCCAGACTCACCTCACATCCACCTCTCACGTCATGAGAGGAATCTTGTGCTCAGACACGAGCTTTGGCAGCTCTACATTAGTCAGACATGGCACACACCACACATGGGATCGAGATTATCGCACTATCGAGACAAGTTCTTGGACATACTAGCTGGTGTCATCCAGCGACCACGCTACATGGATACCTACATGCCTCATAGCTCGAGAGTAGCTATTGGCCAGCTGAGGGTCTCATCACACCGACTAGAGATTAAGATAGGTAGAGCCACAGACATTCCCTGAGAGGAGCGGCTATGCAGGATATGCAGAGTAGAGATGGAGGATGAGGAGCACTTTGTTTGCAGATGTAGCGCATATGATGACATTAGAGACAGATACGAGACTCTGTTTACAGGGCAGCCCACCCTCCGAGAGATCATGGGCTCTAGAGATGAGAGACAGCTCGGGCGATTCTTACTAGAGATTCAGAGTCACAGATATTCTCTCCTCCAGCCTACTGCGGCTGCCCAGACACGAGGGAGACAGAGTCAGCTCATTGACTTCTTCATTCCACGACGTGCAGTAGCCCTCCCGCCGTTAGCTCACACATCGAGAGGGGTGACTTTTCAGCAGGCTCAGACCTCTCTAGCTAGGAGACGACCCCGTGCTATAGGATATCGGGCCCTCAGACTTCACAGACACCAGATTGCAGACGTCCAGGCTCGTGACCATCGCGCCATGGAGGAGAGACGATCCCGGATGATGGAGGATCCCATTGCAGCCATCAGGGCGGCCTTGACCCCACCTCCACCCATGTACCACATCTTACACCCGCCCACTAGTACAGGATGGAGCTAGTTAGTCGTTCATATGCATTATCATACTTGTACTACCCTTTTGCATATAGGCTATAGATATAGCACTCCACCATTCCCCCCCTCCCACTTTCATGGGTATCTCTACATGCATACTACAGAGATCTATATCAGCATTGCCAGCATTTTTTCAGCACTTTTATCTTTTTCGATTGACAGAAGATACACCCATGT
>CM035434.1:75110592-75130592 GCA_020310875.1 Ceratopteris richardii
ATTTATGTGCACTGGGCTTCATGGGAATCTTTAGCTTCTTGACCAAAGCATAGTTTATGAAATTATGAGTAGCATAGTCATCTATCATGACTCGCACCCTGGTCTCATGTAAACTACCATGAAGTTTGACCAAGTCATGTGGTCCAAACTAAAGTGACCACAATGACTGTGTCAGACAGCATGTGTGCTCAATATCCTCGTGCATCACCTCCACTCCCTTGGAGCTAGAGCTTCAATGAATAGGAAGTATCTCCACTAGGTGGGCCACCTTTTTGCCCTTATCATGGGCCGTACTACTCTCTGGTCCTCTCCTTTTCTCTTCCGCTTCTTGAGTGGACAGTTCCACTATGAATGGCTAGGAGACTAATACCTAAAGCACAAATTCTCTCTTTTGGTCCTCTCAAACTGGTGAGTAGATAATCTAGGCCCTTGTGATCTCTGTTTCTTGATAAAGATTTTGTTTTTCCCCATTGGAACTTTTTTCTTGAACTTGATCATGCTAAGAGGTTTGAGGGGTTGATCCGTCTCCATAGGAGTATATTGAAGACGGTTATGATCCTCATATATCTGCACGTACTTGATCGCCTCCTCAAACATCTTCGGTGCATTTCTTCTTACCTCTCTATTGATGGCTTTATCTAAGTCCCTAACAAACTCTCTTGTTTTTTGGAAGTCATCCAATCCCTTAAGTTTCAGAATGATCTCCCTATAGTGGGATATATAGCCCATCAAAGGTCTACCTCTTTGAGTTATCCTATTCGACTTATCCTAGTTTCTATCTTCCTCATTCTCAGGAAGAAACTCTTTCAAGAAAAGAGTTTCAAACTGAGCCTAATCCGTAGGCATAGAACTCGCCTCCTTGAGACTCATCTACCTTTTATAAGCACGCGGGCTAAGCGAGAGACTCGCCTTTAGCACACGATACTGAGGTTTGGTGTCCTTCAATTGATGCAAGTCATTCCACTTTTGCAAAAAAGTGTAGACTGTATCCTTATTTCTCTCACGGTCATCCTCCGTAAAAGTAGGTGGCTTCAAGTCTTTCGAGAGGGGAGCTTCCCTAGAACTCTCTCCTTTATGTTTACTAGGAAAAGAAGCATTTTTCCTAGTCGTGTCTATAGGAAGAGTAGGCATTTCTCTTTCCTTTCTAGCTAGGAAAGAGGTGACATGTGTCTCAAGTGAAAAAACTTTGAGAATTAAGCTGTTCGATGAGAGACGTCATGCTACCAATGTCTCTCTCTAGCCTAAGGGTTTGTTCTTTGATTTCTACGAATTGTTTGTAAGTAACAAACTCATCGTAGAGTTCCACATAAGAATACTCTTCTTCTTATGGCTCTTTTCCCTCTACCTTTTGCTCAACTTCTTGCTCAAGCTCTACTCTTCCATCCTATGGTCAAGGTCCTTTAGTTGTTTTTCTCTAAGTGGAGAAGTATGGTCTAAAACTTGTTTACTCTTGGAATCCATATTTCACTCCCCCCATTTACTAACTAGAGTATGTAAAAGGATTGGAAGTAAAGTTAATATGCAAGAAAGAGAGAAAAAGTAGTACTATAGCACTTCCGTCATACAAAATAAAGCTTCTAAAGCAAAATCGAAGCAATCTTTGAAGCGTGAAGGTGCTGATCTGCAATCCTGCCAGGCCCAAATGAAAATTTGAAATGCCTACTTGCCTGAGAAGGTTCTAATCACCACATACCAGCAAAAATGACTCCAAAATTATATAACAATAGCCCCAAATGAGCAAACTGAGTCAAACTGACGCACTTTTGGTTTTCGCCAATCCTCACCAATCCAAAATAAGTGGTCCAACACTTTCATTTCAAAGCTACGAGGCTACTCCAAGTGAAAAAAGTTGATTCCGATTCCAAATGACCAAAAACTAAGCCCCGGAGTGGCTGCCTAGTTTCTGTTGAAGCACTACATAGGGATTTTGGTTCAGCGAAACTTCTCCAAATCAATCATTCTTTGTTGTTAAGCAAAGCTTATGACTACATTTCGTAACTTGACAAAGATCTCTTGAATCGGATGTCAAGGCGCAAAGCTATGACTCGGAGAATACGGGTATGTCAAAGGTAGGAAGTGGATAAGCAGATTTTTCCCAAGAAGGCTACTTTGATAGCTTAGAAATGGTAGCTTGAAAGTTCTATGACTTCTTCCAATGACCCATACCCTAAATCCAAAGCCCATAGTACATGCTTACATAATCCTTTCTCCAATAACGTATCCATTTTTCCCTCACATACCTCTCCCAAATCAAATAAAAACTTCGAAATTCTTCAGCTTAATACCTCCTCCAGATATGTTCATTCCCACCTCATTAAGTCTTGGATATGTTGTTTGCTTGCTTAGACTAGCCACATGTCAGCAATGGAACCTCTTCTGTCACATCATGGATGCACAACTTCTTAAGTGAGATGGCACATATGCCACATGGCATCATTTGAGGCATTCTTGCCCCACTTGGTAGAGGACTTGAGAGGAGAGCCTATTAGGACTCTCGGGTGAGCCTTTCATAGAGGAAACTCATCATGTAGAGAATAGGACGCTTGGGCATGGCTCGAAGGACAGAACAACGATCCTTTGTGTGTGTGTTGTGGTCAGTCGAATACCGATGGCAACCGGAAGCAAAAGGCAAAAAGAAGAAGCTTCGTGAAAGTGGTTTCAGAGCACGTTGTGATTCATCTATAGGAGTAATCATGCTTCTTGGTAGACGATATTTGAACTCTAGCTTCTCTCATGGGAGGCAAGCAGCCTACCCAAGCCATCATCCACGAATTCTTGCTAAATATTCAGTGCAAGAGCTTTATATGATGTGATTCAACTAGTATAGGGAGCTCCACCTGACAACTCTCGGAGACTCTATTGAGCTCTCTCAAGTACCTTATAGGAGAAGGTGAGCCATCCGAAAGTACACCCGTGAGCAGCCCAAGGAGGCACCCACCCGGACACATGCAGATGTAGTATGGAAAGGCAGATGCACCAAGATTCTCTCTGCACGGGAACTCCTCCCCTCTTGAGTAGATACAAGGCGGGCAGAAGTTGGGAGCTTGTGGGGAAGAGAGTTAGAAAGTAAGCTCTTTCCTATTCTTTCATTTGTAAGTCATACATGAAGAGGACAAGAAGTACTCCATGGTTAAACTAGTAGAGGTATGTTCAATTTTTGAAGTTCTTTTTTGCAAATTCTCTTTTTTGTGAGAGGAAATGAAAGAACATAAGGTTTGGAATATCGAGGCAATTGGTACATCCATTGAGAGTGGAGAATGAGCTTACTGTAGAGAATAAAATTTCCAAGAAAATGTAAATCAAAGAAAGGCTATGGATTTTCCCAAAAGCCCTCTATACCATTTCTGTTGCATAAGGAGTAAATTTGACAAAATCCCATTTTGGGAAAGAGAAATGAAGAGGGACCATGCATACATATAGTATGTTGTATGGATTTCCATATAAGATTAAGAAATCCAAAATATAGCTCAGTATGATGGGAGTTTGAAGCTCCACAGAACCCCCTTCCATTACTATTTGAGAAAAAATTTCAGCACTTGACTTTAATAAATTCTCATTTTGGGAGAAGGAAAAAGAGCTTCAATAGATACGGATGGATGGGAAAATGAATATATACTGAGAGTATCTCCTAGACTCCTATGGACTTCACAATGGAATCATAGAATTCGTGAAAAGGATAAGTTAAGAAGGAATTTTACTTCCGCAAAGAGCCCTTTCCCGCACTTTTTGAAAAAAGTTCAGATGTTAATTTTTGTCAAACTTCACTTTTGGGAGTAAGAAAAGAGACCATTTAAGAACCTTCCCATGGGTTATTGCATACATACATGAAGTATCGTGTATGTATTGCCATGGAGAATGAGAAAATCCAAGAAAAATTCACATTAGAAGTGGATTATAAGCTTACTAAAATCTCCCATTCAAAAAAGTTTTTGCGTGAAAGTAAAAATCTTAATTTAGGCAAAAATTAGCATGCATGAAGGGAAGATTTGGTAAGGTGAAAATAGGCTCAAGCATCTTCATATATTACTCTCTGAGATTATGGAGAGAATTTTAAAATTTGATTGATGGAAGAATGCTTTTGGGCACTCCAAAAATCACATTTTCATACTTTTTCCAGCCCCTCCACTAGTCCACTAGTTTGGTATGTCACGTTTGGAGAGGTCATATCTTGGGTTAGAAAACTCCAAAATTGGACGTGCTATGGCTCTTTTCGAAGAGCAAAAAGTCTTCTTTTAGTTTATCAAAAGAAACTTTAGAAATTATGTATTTTTGCAGGTCTATGCAGGTCTGCAAAGTCTGAACAGCTTTTAAAAACTACTTTCCGGGAGCCATATTTTACAAACCGGGAAGGCGATTGAAGTAGTTTCACTTCAGGCCACTTCTATATGATACATATTTCATTTTATGATTATTTGAAGGCCCTAAAAAAGTTTTTGCAAGTCTAAAGAAGGATTACATATGCATTTTTTGGGTAACTTTGCATTATTTTGGTAATCATTTGACCATGCTTTATGTTTTGGGAAGTGATATGATGTTTTCGAAGACTTCAAAGTTTATATTAGGATTTTAAGAGGAAGGTGCAGAGGTCTTGAAGCTCGTGAAAGAGGATTGGATGCATGCAATTCCAATACCAAACCATTCGGGGATGTATGCTTTATATTTCACGCATTTTACTTTATATTATGGCATGTTTTGTATGTACATGCATGGATTGGAATCATACATCAAAGTTTATCATTTTTCCAATTCTAAAAGTATGGATCAACTTGTTAGGAGTGCACTTTTTGATTGTTTGCAAGAAAGATGGTTGCAGGAACTACATTGTTATGCAACAAAGAGATTGTTGCTAGAATTTTTTTTATGTTTTTGCAGGTTATGGACTCCATGCATGAGTATATGGTGTGCATGCCATGGGCTTGCCAAGCCCTATGTTATAGTGGATGGTCTATGTGCCATTGGCCTGCAAGGCCTTATACTTGAGTTTATGGTCAAAATTTTTTGGAACTCCATTTCCTTAAGGAAATGGTCCTTGACTAGATGAGAGGATCTAGTTATTGACATTAGTGAGATTGGGAGTTGAGTATGACTCTTCTCTTTAAGGTTTCTAGGAGATAGGAATATATCTAACCTATTGGGATACCAAACTCTTAGTTGGTGTTACATCATGAGCATGATGTGTAAACATCAATTAGGAGAATGGGTACTTAGGGATTATCTGAATCTCAAAGGGAATGCTTTTTGCATTCATATGGAAAACTACAGGGAAGAGAAATATTAGAGTTTGCACTAGTGCCAATAGATGCTCTTCCAATAGAACTTAGTCCAAAGGTAATGGATGACAAACCAAAGACTTCTTGGTTGGTGGAATATTGTTATATGGAGTACCCATGATGAGAGGTACGAATCACCTCTTAGCTCTATTTAGATGGGCTCACACATGAGTGCTATGTGGCACCCATGTGAGGAGCCATGTGGAGGGCTCACTTGACCATGGAAAGAGAGATTGAAGAGGATGGGTGGCTGGGAGGACGCAAATTTCAGAGAATCTCCGTGAATGATCTTGCATCGAGCCGCGTGCAGAGTGACCTCTTGGAAAATGGAGGGTGTCACAGGGAAATGATTGCAACACTGGTATTGGAGCAAAGGTACACATGCATCGAGGCAGCCAACAGCCCACGAAGGCGGCAAACAGCCCACGAAGGCTGCCAACAGCCCACGAACGCCGTCAAGCACAGGCGACGCGCCCACGTAGAAGGCCGGCTACGAGAGGGGGTTAGCTCCCTCTTCTTTCCCTCTTCCCTCCCTCTTGGGTGAGAGCACAAAGGGGATAGTTCCCTTTTTATACAAGGAAAAGACGGTCTTCAGCTGCATATATGGGATAATTCGAGCTTCTGGCAGCTTCTGCGAGCCCATTTTGGGGAGGAAAAGTCCATTGCAGAAGGTAAAGTGAAGCTCAATTTTCGAGTTTTTTTCCAACTTGGGGGAAATAAAATATATAGATTGGATTAAGATTTTGGCAAGATAATGGTGCACACATGTATCATGGGCTGGACTTGGGATATGGGTGATTAGCTTGTTCAAAAAGGCTTTAACTTCTCAGTTTTGAGCTCTCAAAGTCACTACTCCATGAAGATTTGCTTTCCCACAGTCTAGTCGTGACATACCCGGCTTCTCCGCACCATAACTTGCTCATACGATATCCGATTTCAAAATTTTTTGTCACGTTACGAAGCTACAATCTAAGCTTCGCTTAAATATCATTGCTCTTGGATTTGGACAAGATTTGGTCAACCAAAATCTCTCTGCAGCGCTTCAGCAGGAACTAGGCGGCCACTTCCGGGCCTAGTTTTTCATCATCCGGCATCCAAATTCACTTCTTTACTTGGGATAGCTTTATAGCTTTGAAGTACGAAGTACACGTGCTGGGCTACATTTTTTGGACTAGCGAGGACTGTCAAATCTCTAAAGTGCTTCAGTTTCACTCAGTTTGCCTGGTTGGGGCTATTGCTACATGGTTTTGGCATTGTTCTTGTTGGTTTTTGGTGATTACAACCTCTCCGGACCAACTGGACATTTCCGATGTTTGTTTGGGCCTCGTGAGGATTCAAAATCAGTGACCTCAAGCTTCAAAGATCACTTGGATTTCGCTTCTGCAGCTTTATTTTGTACCAGGGAAGTGCTCTTGTGATATATTTCTCTTCTTTTTGCATATTCAAGGTTTACTTCCATTTCTTTTCACATACTCTAGTTAGCAAATGGGAGAAGGGAAGTGAAACATGGAGTCTAAAGGGAAACAAATAATAGAACATACTTCTCCATCTAAAGAGCAACTAGAGGATCTTGATTTTAGAATGGAAGAAGTAGAAATGGGGAAGGCAGTAGAGGAAAACCTAGAAGAGAAAGAGCCTCAACAAGAAGAATATACATATGAGGAACTTTTGGATGAGTCTGTTACTCATGACCAATGTCTAGACTTGAAGGAACAGACCCTTAGGTTAGAGAGAGAGAGATAGGTAGCATTACATCTCTCATTCAATAGCTTAAGTCTCAAATGATCTCACTTGAGACTCACGTTACCTCTTTCCTAGTTAGGAAGGAAAGAGAAACCCCTACTGTTCCTCTAGAAATGACTAGGAGAGATACTTCTCTTCCTAGTAAGCACAAAGGAGAGAGCTCTAGGGAAGCTCCCCTCCTGAAAGACTTAAAGCCACCTACCTTTACGAGGGATGACCGAGATAGAACAAGGATGCAATCTACACTGTTTTACAAAAGTGGCATGATTAGCATCAACTGAAGGGAAACCCACCAAAGTACCGTGTGCTAGAGGCAAGTCTCTCGCTTTGCCAGCGTAATTACAAGTGGTGGATGAGTTTAAAGGAGGCGAACTCGATCCCTACAGATTGGACTCAGTTTGAGACTCTTTTTCTAAAAGAGTTTCTTCCTGAGAATGAGGAGGACAGGAATTGGGATGAGTGGGATAGGATTACCCAGAGAAGTAGGCCTCTTACGGTCTACATATCCCATTATAGAGAGATCATTTTGAAACTTAAGGGCTTAGATGATTTCCAGAAAACTAGAGGGTTTGTTAGAGGCTTAGATAAAGCCATGGAGAGAGAGGTGAGAAGGAATGCACCTAAGATGTTTGAAAGGCGATCAAGTATGCACACATTTATGAGGACCATAACCGTCCTTTATACACTCCTATGGAGATGGATCAGCCTCTCAAGCCTCTTAGCACGACTAAAGTCAAGAAGAAGTTGCCATTTGGGAAAAACAAAATTTTCATTGAAAAACAAAGATCACAAGGGCTTAGGTTACCTACAGATCAGTTTCAGAGGACCAAAAGAAAGAACCTTTGCTTTAGGTGTTTATCTCCTAGCCATTCACAGTGGAACTGTCCACTCAAGAAGGGGGAAGAAAAGACGAGAGGACCAGAGACTAGTAGTGCAGCCCTTGAAAAGGGCAAAAAGGAGGTCCACCTAGTGGAGATACTTCCTATTCATAGGAGCTCTAGCTGCAAGGGAGTGGAGGTGATGCACGAGGATATAGAGCACACCTGTTGTTTGACTCAGTCATTGTGGTCACCGTAGTTTGGACCACATGACTTAGTTAAACTTCACGGTAGTGTATACGGGACCGGGGTGAGTCATGATAGATGACATTTCCACTCAATTTTATAAACTATGCTCTGGTCAAGAAACTAAAGATTCCCCAACAGCCCAGTGCACATAAATACATAGTATCTATGATGCAAGGGGAAGACAAGAGGATATGGGATACTATGGTATCCAATTTGGAAGTCAAGATGCATGATTATATAGGTCACATGGATTTCCAAATTATGAATATGGAGAGGACAGACCTTGTGTTAGGAAGAGAGTAGCTATGGGGGTTGGAGACACACTTAAACGCCGCTATCAAAACAACACACTTGAATTTGAAAAAGATGGAAGTAAAGTCTGTTTACAGGGAGAGAGAGTTTACAGGAAGAGAGAGATGTACCTAGTGCACCTCTCATTTCATCCTTAGAGTTGTATAGTCTTTGTTATTCTCAGCATGTACAGGAGATGTTTTTATTGTATACTCATTGAGCATTGTACTGCAGTTCCTCTAATGTATATTTTCATGCTAGAAATGTAAATATGGACAAGACTTTCTATTATTCTTTCTTGCAAGAGTGTGTGGTTAAAAGTTTTAAAGATCTTATGTTTGAGTATAGAGATGTTTTTCCCACTGATTTACCTAGAGGGCTACCACCTGAGAGAGGGGACATTGACCATGCCATTGTAGTTACTAACATTAACCCTATTTGTAAGCCAACTTATAGGCTTAGTGTTTCTAAGCATGAGGAGGTTGAGAGGCAATTACAAGATTATTTAGATAAGGGCTTCATTAGACCTAGTAACTCACCTTGGGCATCACCAATGCTCCTAGTTAAAAAGAAAGACGGCTCTATGAGACTATGTATAGACTATAGAGCACTTAATAAGGTAACTATCGAAAATAGGTTTCCAATGCTTAGATTGGAAGATCTATTTGATCAGTTATATCAAGCTAGGTATTTTACCAAGCTTGACCTTAGATCAGGATATCATCAAATTAGGATTAGGGCAGAGGATGTCCCTAAGACTGCATTTAGGACTAGATATGGGCACACTGAGTTTTTGGTGATGCCTTTTGGTCTCGTACTCCTATCACTTTCATGAAGCTCATGAATAGTGTTTTACGGCCTTATCTAGGACACTTTGTAGTAGACGTCTTGGATGACATTCTGATCTATAGTTCAAGTGCTAAGGGAACATTCACTCTTTGCTAAGGAGTCAAAGTGTGAATTTTTCAAAACAGAGGTTAGATACCTTGGGCATATAGTCTCCAAGGATGGAATCCAGATGGATCCTGAAAAGGTAAGGGCTATTATGGAATGGCCACATCCAAGGAACCTAGAAGAGCTGCAGATCTTCTTAGGTTTATCAGGTTTCTATCGAAGATTCATTAAGAACTATGCCAAAATTGTTGGGGAAAGGGAAAGCCTTTCATTGGGGAGACGAACAGAAGCAAAGTATGGAGAAATTGAAAGTAGCAATTGCTACAGCTCCACTTTTATATATAGCAGATCCCAATAAACCCTTTGTGGTTGAGACTCGCGAGTGATTTTGCCATAGGAGCGGTTTTAGTTGAGGACGGTCGATCAGTGGCTTTTGAGAGCAAGAAACTAGAACCGGCTCAGAAGAATTACTCCGACTATGAGAAAGAGTTGTATGCAATTGTCCATGCTTTGAAGAAGTGGCGTCATTATTTATATGGTGCCAAAGTTACAATAGTGTTTGATCAAGAGAGCATTAAGTGGCTCTCTAATCAAACAGACCTTAAAGGTCGTAAGGCCCGATAGGTAGAGACCCTTCAGGAGTTTGATTATGAGCTTAGGTATAGGAAGGGAGAGTTTAATGTAGTGGCTGATTCACTTAGCCGCATGCCTATGCTCAATGGACTAAGTTTTACTCAGATCACTAGTGAGCTACTTGAGTCCATTAGAGGGAAATGTAGGCTTGATCCTGCATATGCCGAGATTTGGGAGGCCATAGAGAATGGGGATCATGATATACGGGTTTCCAGTGAGGAAGGAGTATCGACAGGTACTCAAGAAGGATTCAAGTGGAAGAATTACAGTATCCATGATGGATATCTGTTATATAAAAGAAAGGTGTGTGTCCTTAGAGATCTTGAGATGAGACGGTATATTTTGTATGAGTGTCATGACACACCTAGTGCGGGACACCCAAGAGTTAACAAGACTTATGATCTTGTTAAGAGGCAGTTTTATTGGCCTGGACTTCATAAGGACGTCCTAGAATAGTCGGTTGGGCAAACAGAGAGGGTTAACCAAATCCTAGAGGATATACTTCAAGCATATGTGAATGAAAGGCAAACTAATTGGGAAGAGTACTTACCTATAGTAGAGTTTGCATATAATAGTTCCAAGCACTCTTCCACTGGGCATAGTCCATTTATGCTTATGTATGGGTTTCAGCCAAGAGCTCCTTATACAGTAGGATTGCAGAATGAGAAAGTTCAAGCTGCAAAGAACTTTTTGGAAGAGATAAACGATATGCTTAGGCTTGCTAAAGACAGCATTAAGAGAGCTCAGGTTAGGGCTAGAGCCTATGCTGACCCTCAAAGGAGAGAGATCAACTTTGCGGTAGGAGAGAAGGTCTATTTTAGAGTTCCATCTAGATATGAAACCATGAAGACGGGACCTTGTCCAAAACTATAGGAAGGATATGGGGAAACAACACACACAGAGATGACCATGTACGTAGAATACATGGGGTTCAGGGAAGTCCGAGCACTTTCTTCTACCATTATGGACATTTCATCTATATTTTCGAGGATGAAAATGCTTTCAAGGGGAAGGAAATGTCATATCATGGATGCATAACTTCTTAAGTGAGATGGCACATATGCCACATGGCATCATTTGAGGCATCTTGCCCCACTTGGTAGAGGAGTTGAGAGGAGAGTCTATTAGGACTCTCAGGTAAACCTTTCATAGAGGAAACTCATAATGTAGAGAACAAGACGGCTCGGGCCTGGCTGGGAGGAGAACTGAAGAAGATGATCTCTGTGTGTGAAGAATGGAAGTTCACAAAGGCAAAGAATCTCACGCAACGGCATTCGAACAATAAATCTTCAGACTTCAAAATTTGTACCGTTAAGCCATCTTTTCCATCAATGAATGGGAGCATCAGTTCATAGGGAGGGAAGGTGGGAAATTAGGGATAAGGAGAAGGGAACGATGATAGTTAAGTGATCTGATCAGTTTAAAAAATGGAACGATGAATATGGCTCTATTCAAAATTGGATCTCTTGTGTGTGAACTCATTGAACCTCCAACACTGTAAAGAATTTACCATGAATGAGTACCAAAATTACAGGAGTGTTACTATATCAACTCTTTTTTCTGACTAAGTACTACAAGTATCTTGAGCATATCGAAAGAGCAATTCAATCATCACAAAGAGAACGTGCAGAATAAACTAAAACATTTCAAAAAGCAGATCCTAATTTCTTCATATTCGACATTTGAATGAATAATATGTGATTCAAGCATTAGAATACTGCTACATGCTGTTTTCCAATGATATTAGCCCTGCTATGCGTGTAGAATGCTATAAACTCACCACAAGGACAACTGGATCATTCTCGATTGCTGCAGACATCAAGATTGATGCAATGTCCGAAGCAAAAGGATCAAGCAATCTCTTTGATTCTTGCAGCAAAATACGGATAAGCTTTATAAGTAGAAGTCGTACTTCCTCACTTGGCTCCACTGGAATGCCTTTATATTCAGACTATTCGCCACATAGATAAATAAACACTTATTCAAAAAGGATGAAGTTTATTCGACGAGATCAAGTCATTATTGAGTGTTTGATCTTCATGTCAACCTGTGATGATATTAAAGATGATTCCGAAGGTACAATTTGCAATGGGAACCTTTCAGAAATCACTGGAATTATGTAAGGGAGCAAAACAGCAATACACACAGGTCTGAGCATCAAAAGTCTGTAATAAAAAAATCAAAAAATCATTACTTGATCAAAGGGAGTAAAACAAATTTTCACATAACTTTTTCTTCATATACTGAAAGACTAAAAACATCTCGAGTCTCAGGCACATTCAGTGATCAAAAGGTGTTCATCACATGAGATTTGCAAGATTAAGAAAAAGAAAAAAATTCTTGAAGTGCTTAAATGGAAAGTTAATAAGCAACCCATATATACTATACTACATGCTTCTCTTGAACTGAAAAAAATCCACTATTAACCCTTCCACTGCTAGCCTTAAGTCTTTTCTTTGGAGGAAAAAAAGATCCAGACCTTCAATCCCATTGCATTGGATTCTTTGCACACGACCAACTGAGAATGGAAGATTGGGGACTCCAAGCTTATTTGTGAAAACTAAAGTTAGAAGTTGTGTGGTTTCTTTGAGGACCAATTATGAGGTACAAACCCCTGAATTAGTCCCTTATAAATGAAGACTGCACTATGTATTGAAACCTTCATAAGTTCAGATTTACCCAAAGTTAAGAACTGAAGGGAAAGCACAAGAAGCACAAACACTCACTAAAAACTCAATGCTCCTCAAACGCCCCTTCTTGCCTCCATTTCATGAAGAAGCTGCATATACTTTGGGATATGCCGCAACAGAATCATTTAGAAAATTATGTTTCTTGCAAATTGTTCTGATTTCCATGGAATTTGCATTCCTTTATGTAGTGATCATCAAACGTATCATTGGTACATCTTATTGTCGACTCGCTTACTTAGATTGCCTAATAAACAACTTAAGCACGTAGCAGCACAAAGATCAGACTCCAAAAGAGAAGAGAGCAATGATGGGCTACCCCATAAGAGTGATATATTATCCAGTGGCTCACTTAAATGCCTCATAAACAACTCAAGCATATAGCACCAGAACGATCAGACTCCGAAAAGGAGGATATCAATGATAGGCTACCCAATAAGAATGATACAAGAATTCTATTGAAAGAATCCAACTGCTTTCATCAAGGTGTGTAACTACCGATGAGCAATTCAAAAGTATAACTGCAATGGTACACACGGAGCAAGAATATTTGGAATAAGTACATTGTTTTTTGTGATAGAGATTTTCTCGAGAAAGTTACTCTTGGATGCATAAATACTGAGTGTACGTCTGGAGATATAGTCCTCCAGGAACAAAACTCCAGTGTCCAAATGTGGTGATATCGAAATTATGGAGCGTCTGTTTTGGCACTGTAAATATATAGGAGGTCGGTGGCATGAAGCTTGCTTAATCACGCAGCACTAGTTTTCTAGAATTAACAGGTACAAAATCACTTTATATATCTATGCACACTATGATCATGATGCCCTGCCGTATAACGGATCGGTTCTACTAATAATATGGATCATTTGCCAATCTCAAAATCCAACTCTCATGGAGGAGGAACACCTATTCTCTGATGTCCTCCCCAAAAAGCTTATTAGAGCTTACATTCTAGACCATGCCCAATACTTAAAGGATAAAATATGTACGCATGTACATTGCTTGTTACGGCTTATATTTTAGGCTGGACTGAGAGTTTTTTTGGGGGGGAACTTCATGTTTTGTACAGTATAATGAGACAAAGAAGACATCTCCCTCAATATCAAAAAAGAAATGAAGCATGGACTTATATGTCTACGTACAAATGCATGTATGTATGTACGTACGTGCATAGATATGTATGTATGTATGCATGCATGCATGTCCGTCCTTCAGGGACATCTAATACGATCGGAATGATACAGAGAAGATTTGTGTCAACTACACAAGGATGGCACACACATTGAGAAATCTATGCATGTACGTATCTATGCATATTAGGCACTGGCAAGAAAGCTCATATTCTACTTCTCAATAACTTGCTTTCCTAAACGCTATGATGGGGCTGGGACTATGTTTTATTATACATATTAGGAGTAAGTACAACGAATTCTCCAAATAAACGTATGTATACACATATGTACGTAGAGCTATAAACGGATAAATATTTACTCTGAAAGTATGGATATTGAGAGGGATCGACATTTCTCCGACGAGTCTGCAAACCTTCTGAGGAGAGGCTTAGCTAGAATTTCTTCAACAAGGTGCTGTAAAGGAAGCAAATCACTAGCCTGGATTTCTTCAGCTTTTCCGCTGTCCTCCGATTTCCGAATAAATTCAAAGACGATGAATCTAATACTCTTAAGAGCTTGAAGCCGCTTCGAAGGCAGTGGGTCCAGAAGCGTGTTCACGTGCTTACAAATCTCCGCCGAGCATGTAAACCGTGCAGAACTGGGTTCTATTACAGATGATAACGACTCCACTTCATTCATCTTTAGCAAGCACTTGTCGCAACTACCGAACCCTGTCACACGTCTTCGTTAGCAAGAGCTTTTTCTTGACGTGCATAGTTCAGATAGCCACCCCAAGTGGCAATTCTCACGTGGCATATAATGGTGTGCCGTAAATATTAGTGCAGACTTCAGTTTTATGACAAACATCCACCTGTTTGGATCACGATTCACGACGCGATGTTTGCAATTCTGATGTTTCTTCACCAGTTGCATGTATTTCGCTCAAAATCATTAAAAATTTAAACAAAAAACCAAAAAAAAAAAAACGTATTTTACTCAGAATTAAGGAAAAAGTCCAAGCGTGAGTAGCCTAGTGGTTTTACTCTTTGAGTCTTTGAGAAGAAGTCTTGAGTTCAAGTATTGGCTGGACATATCTTGAATTCCTCAAGAATGAGTGTCTCTAGCTTAAAAGTGTGAGTGGGTTTTCAATTCATTGTACTGTCAAAAAGAATTAAGGAAAAAGTATCATTCACAGGCGTAAAACCTTGAAGAAAACGCGTGAGTCCGACTTTGTTTTTTGAGTCAACCTATCATCTTCTCCAATCCATCACATTGGTGTTTCCATTGAAGAACCATGCACATGGGCTGATTTATCATGGCCATTTACCCTTTTCATAAGCTTCACCATAGCCCATGCCCCAACGTCATCGTAACCTTCATAATCACATTGAAGGTGGTCCTTGTATATAATTTCCCACATCCTCCTTTGGTTATTTGTCTCCATCTCCATTCATTAGAGTAGCATCTTGCTCCCATTCTATAGTAAAAATCTCTAACAACCATACCTTTATGTGGTTGGTTGAGCTCTAGTCCTCAAGTAAGTTGGCACATTGGTGTCAGGATCGACTTATCTCACGCGCATACAGAGGTTACGGATGTTGAAAACACACAGAAAAATAGACACATAAGAAAACGAGATAGAATGTAGTATTGGGTGCAATCTCCCCCTACGCACTCTGTTTCGACAGTCCACAGAGTGCAAATCATCAAACTGTGATAGCCATGATATGACTAAAGGCCTATCCTTACCGCCATCAAACCATAGAAACTGGTAGTCTCTAACACCAATCTTGGAATGAGTAACATCAGATTGGGCAAAAACAATAGCTTTTACTAATCTCATAAGGTTGTCTTCATCAGTTTGTATCTTTTGGAGGACTTCATCACGTTGTCGGATCTCGTTCTGAGCTCCTCGAAGCTCATGCTACAAAAGCTCTAGTTGTTGTTCAAGTGTTGCCTCAGGTAGAGATGAATTATTGAAATCCTCTATGGTGCTCTTGGACCCTCAAGCTAATGCTTCCCTCTCGAGATGTACCCTCAGGAAATGTACCCTAGCATAATGTACCCTGTCTGAATGTACCCTGATGTACCCTGACAAGATGTACCTTGTCTGGATGTACCCGGGTGTACCCTGATGTACCCTGATAGGATGTACCCTGAGACATGCCGCGTCGTGTCACGCCGTGCCGAAGCCTTCTTGAAAAAGTAAGAAAAAACTGCAAGTTATGTTAAATATAAGAGGAGAGAACTTGAGTGACAACACCAAGAGAGAGTGTAGTGGTAAAGCACTTTCCTTGTGTGGATGAGGTTGTGGGTTTAAATCCTCCCACCTTGGTGAATCTAAAAGTCCTTATTGCCACTCATACATTAAAATAGGTTCACGCATAGCCAACGATCGTCAAGAGAGCCTTGGATGCCAAAGATGCCAAAGTAATGTCTTAGTTATGCCTTAAGTTATGCCTAAGTTCTATGCCTTGGAGTAAGCCGAAGGAGTAAACATAGGTGTAAACGTACGAGTAAACGGAGGTGTAAACGTAGGTTCTGGTTCTGGAACTGGAACAGAAACAGAAACCAGAAACTGGAACTGGAACTGGAACTGGAGCAGGAATCGAAATCGAAATTGAAAACGGAAACGGAAACCGGAACCGAAAACATAAATGGAAACGAAAATGGAAACGGAATCACGAACAGTGACATAGACCCCTCTGTATTGACGTGTGCAAAGCTCTGATACCACTATTGTCAGGATCTTATCTCACATGCACACAGAGGTTACGGATGTTGAAAACACACAGAAAAATAGAGATGCAAGAAGACGAGACTTAACGTAGTATTGGGTGCAATCTCCTCCCATGCACTATGTTTCGATCGTCCACAGAGTGCATGTATTTATAGGAATTTTTTACTATGTCGAAAAGAGTGGTTACATGAGAGCGTCTTCGAAAAGCAAGCGTGAAACTAAAAGTTGGTAACTTTTACAGAAAGCCATTGCTTTCAATAATTGAAATCGCGGTCTACAGTGACCCTTATTTTAACCATTACTTTCTAACTGTTTCTAACAATAGAACCTTCTACGCGAGTTTATTTACAAACTAAATAAATTATAATTCGAATTATTGATGTCCACCCTTTCACGCCTTGCACGCTCCTCACGAACCTTCAGCTGCTATATCAAAACATCAAAAACACATTAATACATTAATAATTAAACACTTCAACAATGCATTGTTCAACATATTCCATAAGTTATAACACATATAATCCTAGGATGCATGTGTTTGCATCCACTTGATGGATAAGCGAAGTCATTCTTTGGACCCTCTTATTTCAACTGACTTGACCATATAATTTGACCAAGGTTACCAAAACAAAGACCATGTATATATGTACATTTTTTTCTTACATTGTTTTTCTAGATGTTGTGTTCTTATGCCTTATAATGCAAATGCCTCCAGCCTTTATGTGGTTGCCCAATTCTCACGATATTCAACTTATCCTCCTTTCCAACGAGTAGCCCAAGGACTATGCCAACGGTCCACACATGTTTCAATCAACGCTTTAACCACTCATATGTGTTAGTTCACTTCTTGACCCTTCAAGTACAAAGGTCCTTCATCCTTACTATCATAGTGCCCCTATAGTGAACATATCCCAAACACTTGTCCCATGTGGTAGATTGACTTAATATAGCCCTTTATTTCCACAAAAGCCATTTTTTTGCCCTTAAAAATATCCATCAACATATTCACATAGAAATTTCTCATTCTATAGTGTTTGGAGAAAAAGAAGAAGAAGAAAAAGAAGAAGACTTATAGGGTGAGTGGAATAGGTAGAAGGACCCATCATGAGAGGGATAGAAAATGGTGGAGAAATAGAGAGATACCTAGAGAGAAAAGGAAAAAAAATAGAGAGAGGTGTAAAATAGGGTGGATAAATTTTCAATGGGTTAGCGGTTTCTAAGTTGTGCAAGAGATTTCAAATACAAGGACATTATCTCTAAAGATGAAACAAAAAGACCTCTCACATTGCAAAATTGATGCTACGTGCAAGGTACTTGGTATGTGATATAGCAAGCCAAACATTCTCCAATTTGTTAAGGGATGAAATAGGCCACTACTTCTATTAGGTTATCGTACCAAAAAATATTCTTCGTAAGACTATATTAGGAGAGGTCTAGGTTTTCAAGGGTCATTTTAATTACCACATTAATGGAAAAGGATCAAATCTAATCATGCTTTGACTTTGGCTTAAGTGAGTATCTTAAAAGAATAATATGTCAACTTTAGAACTTAAAAGTGAATAAGTACCATTCTCTATCTTCAAGATCCTTCTCTCTCTCTCAATTTTTTCTACTTAAAAAGTGACTTCAACTCAACTTTTCAGATGTTGTGGAAGATCTGGTTAGAGAATGACTATTCTCTCTCTAAAACGAACTTTTATCCCTTTTCAACTCATTTAATGCTAGAAGTCTGTAAATATTATTTTCCTTAAAACTCATTTAATGGTAGAAGTTTGTAACTATTATTTTTCTTAAAAGTTTTAAAACATTTATAGAAACTCTCAAAGTTCAATACTTAGATTTTGTGACAAGGACAATTTCCCAACTCTATGTCAGCAATCTGACAGTTTCCCAACTGTGAACGGATCGAGAAGTCACTAAGATCAGTGATGTTGCGCAATGGAAGAAGCTGGAGCAGTGTCCATGGAAGAAGAACAGTGATTAGCAGATTCAGCGGAAGAAAGAGGTGACGAGTGTCCTTCGCAGAGGTTGCAGTCACGATTGATTGAGGGTATCCATCGCGTGCTTGGCGACTGATTGAGTGTCCGTCGCAGTGGCTGCAGTCGATCGCGATTGATTGAGGGTGTCCATCGCGTGCATGTCGACTGATTGAGTGTCCGTCGTAGAGGCTGCAGTCGATCATGATTGATTGTGGGTATCCATCGTGTGCTGGGCGGGCGACTGACTCAGTGTCCATCGTGGAGTTCGTAGTCGATCGCGATTGATTGAGGGTGCTCAGTTTGGTGGGGTGTGACTGGTCCTACGCACTCGGCTCATTTGGCTTTCTTGGTGTTCGCGATGGACTGACGACAGCTAGCGCTTCAGTTCCTGGTTTAAAATCTGAAAAGAGTGTCAAATTCGCATTAGTCGACGTCTCCAGATTTTAATGCTAAATGTTTTAAAGGGTAGAAAGAAGCAATTTTAAATGTCTCCATGATGTGAAGTGCTAGCGACTCTTTCACTCTTAAGCTGAGCACACGGCTTAAAGGCTTAAAGTTAAAGGCTTAAGGTTAAAGATCTGGCAAAGCGGGGTTCAATTAACAATTTGTCATGACCAATGTGGCTCCCCCTCAGTCCCTGTCCCCCCTTGAGATGGAGTCCATCCCAGTGGACGTCGCGCCCCCAGAGGTCTCTTTATGCAAGGAGTCTGTGGCGGCAAAGCAAGAAGAACTGAAGAAAACTTGCCTGATCGGTCAAATGTTTGGCCCCAGGCCCCCTCTTGAAAGTGTGAGAACTTGGCTTCGTAAGGAGTGGTTCCCGCGTGGCCTAATTCTGTCCAAATGTCAATTCCTGCCAGCGAATCACCTGCTTCTAGTATTTGAGAACGAAGAGATGGCTTTCCAAGCCCTGCAAGCCGGCTCCTGGCAAGTGGACCGGTCCACCCTTTGCCTTTTTAAGTGGACCCCAGACTTTGTCCCGAACAGATCAAAGCCTCTTCGTTACCCGCTTTGGGCGGAGCTTCCCAATCTGCCTTTCTTCATGTATGGATTTCTTCGTGAAATCGTCTCACCGATCGGTCACCCGATGGCTGCAAGACAGGATGTTGGGGGGTTAATCTATGATGGTGCTCAACATTCTTTCAATGCAAGATGGCATCCACACATCTGCGTTGAAACAGACCTGAACCAGGTCCTTCCCTCGAAGATCTCCATAAACTATGGAGATGGTAAGACCTGGACACAAGAGGTTACTTACAAGAATTTGCCAAACGCGTGCTTCCGGTGCGGGCATCAAGGTCATAGGATCAAAGACTGCCCCCTGAAGAAAAGTACCAGTAAAAACAAGCTTAAACCAGATGGGACCCTAGACCCTCTCCCCCTAGATGACACTCGGGGTCATCCCCCTCCAATGGAGGAAGAAGAGGGAACTCGCGTTGCTGAGACGGATTTAGAAAGATTCACTGAAGTGAGACGCAGGAGGAAAGTTAGCCCTCGAAGATCAACAGCAAGGAATACTACGATAGTTGCCCCCTCGAATAACATATACTGTAACCTAGAAAAAGAGATTAATGAGGTCGACAA